>CAJNDT010001557.1:760775-860775 GCA_905221615.1 Symbiodinium sp. CCMP2592
CTCCCCTCCCTCCCCTTCCCTCCCCTCCTCTCCCCCTCCCCTCCCCTCCCCTCCCCTCCCCTCCCCTCTGGGCCTCCCCTCCCTCGCCTCCCCTCCCCTCCCCTCGCCTCCCCTCCCCTCCCCTCCCCTCTTCTTCCCCTCCCCTCTCCTCCCCTCCCCCCTGGCTTCCAGTGTTTAGCAGCCTCGGGTATAAGGCTCCAGTGTTTAGGGGCCTGGGGTTTAGGGCCAGGGCCCCCAGTGTTTAGCGGCCTACGGTTTCCATCTGACAAGGCAAAAAGAAGGATGCTAGTTGACCATGCTGGTTTCCATTTTGCAAGGCAAAAACAAGGATGCTAGTTGACCACGCTGGTTTCCATTTTGCAAGGCAAAAAGAAGGATGCTAGTTGGACACTCTGGTTTCCTCATGCAAAAACAAGG
This sequence comes from Symbiodinium sp. CCMP2592, assembly GCA_905221615.1. NCBI lineage: Eukaryota > Dinophyceae > Suessiales > Symbiodiniaceae > Symbiodinium > Symbiodinium sp. CCMP2592. Next base: position 761,193 of record CAJNDT010001557.1, read on the forward strand.
ATGCTAGTTGACCACGCTGGTTTCCATCTGACAAGGCAAAAACAAGGATGCTAGTTGACCACGCTGGTTTCCATTTTGCAAGGCAAAAACAAGGATGCTAGTTGACCACGCTGGTTTCCATTTTGCAAGGCAAAAAGAAGGATGCTAGTTGCACACGCTGGTTTCCGTGTGCCAAGGCAAAAAAGGATGCCAGTTGACCATGCTGGTTTCCATCTGACAAGGCTAAAACAAGGACGCTAGTTGACCTGTTTCCATCTGACAAGGCAAAAAGAAGGATGCTAGTTGACCACGCTGGTTTCCATCTGACAAGGCAAAACCAAGGATGCTAGTTGCACACGAAGGTGTGCTTGTTAGTGTGCCACGGCCAAGGTTTTGAGCCGTTCTTGATCAGTTGCTCAATGCGCTGCCTTGAACGGTCATCGCAAAGAAGCTTGATAGCTGCAGTTGCTACTGTAAAGCGATGGCGTGACCGCAGCCTCAGCTGCTGTGGGTAGTGCTTTCTTCTTACACTTTCAACATTTTAACGGTAACTTACGGTCTACTTGCGAATCGACGACGGTTGCAAATATGATAGATTCTTTGAGTCGTGAGTCGTATGTAAGTTAGTATTTAATAATTCAAGCCAAAAGAAATAAAACTATAATTCTAATGTGAGGGGATTCTCTGGGCGGGTGGGGTTTATTCTTGAAGATAGCTTGACTAGAAATAGCTTGACCTTAAATCTTCAAAGTCAGAGCTGCTGAACCCTCCACCCTAAACCTGAAACCCTGAACCCTAACCCTAATACCCCTGAACCCTAAACCTGAACCCTACCCGAACCCTAAAACCCTAAAACCCGGACCCGAAAACCCTAAACCCTAACCCTGACCCTAAACCCTAAACCTAACCCTGACCTAAACCCTAAACCCTAACCCGACCAAACCCTTGACCCTAAACCCTGAAAGCCCTAAAACCCTGAAGCCCTAACCCCTGATCCCCTGAAAACCCTAAACCCGAATCCTGAACCCTGACCCCTAAACCCTAAACCCTGAACCCTAAACCCTGAACCCTAACCCCTTAACTCAACCGCTAAACGCCTGAACCCTGTAACCCTAAACCAAACCCTGACCCTAACCTGCACCTAAACCCTGAACCTAAACCCTAACCCTGAACCCTGACCCTAAACCCTGAACCCTACACCCTGAACCCTAAACCTAACCCTAAACCCTAAACCCCTAAAACCCTAAACCCTGACCCTAAACCCGTGAACCCTAAACCCTAAACCCTTAACCCTACCCCAACCCTGAACCCTTAACCCTAAACCCTGGACCCTTGGGGTCAAAGGGGCTTGAAGCCGTCCGGCCTTAGGCCTTGAAGTGAGCTTTCGGGTTGTGAAACTTGGGGGTTTTGGTCGTTAGGTGGGCTTTAGGGTTCTGGGGCTTTAGGGCTTTAGGGCTTTAGGGTTTCGCGGCTTTAGTTTAGGGTTTTTTGGCTTTAAAGTTCAGGGCATTGCGGCATTGAGTGGGCTTTAGCGTTTTGGTGGTGTCGGCTGTAGGGTTTAGGGTTCTGGAGTTTTCGGATGTACCTTCAAATGCCCGAGGCACTTTTTTCTCAGCATGACCCGAACATGATTTTACAGATGCCCTCGTTACACAGAATTGGTTTTGGTAGTTTAAGGTCGGGCTTTTGGGTTTTAGAGTTTTGTTGGTTTGGTTTAGGCCTCCTGGTCAGCCGACCTCCTGGTCATCCTCTTGTCGGTGGGTTTGATGTCCCGCCCTTGGGTTCTCTGATGATTCTCTGCAATACAGTATGGCATAGGGTTCTTTATCATGTATCATGGTTTGGGACTTAGGGTCTTGGATTCAGGTGGGTCTAGCCACAAGGGTTTCGGTGCGTGAGAGAGATAGAGAGAGAGAGAGAGAGAGAGAGAGAGAGAGAGAGAGAGAGAGAGAGAGAGAGAGAGAGAGAGAGAGAGTGAGAGAGAGCGAGCGAGCGAGCGAGCAGGTGTGGGACATGTGTCTTTGTGTTTCGGCTGTTCCTGTACCGATAGTTGTTGTGCCTTCAGTTCTGGCATTTGACTCGCGCAGTTGAGATTGGGGCCGTCGGGTCAGTGGGTGTATCTCGTTTTACTCGATCTGGGCATAAGACGGCCCGGGCGGGTGTAGGGCTTAAGGCTTAAGCTTTTTTAGTTTAAGGTTGAGGGCCCTAACCCAGTGCTACGAAGTGACGAGAGCGATCGAAAAATTAACACCGAAACTCCAAACCCTTGAACCCTGCCTTCCCATGAATCCGAAAGCCGGAAGTTAAGGGAACTTACGAAGCCTTCGTAAAGCACTTGCGATGTGGAGCCACGTAGAACCCGCAGCAAAAACCTCAGGCAACCACTAACCCTAAAGTCTTGTAGGCAAACTACACCCTTCAGCCTTCTTAAAGGTACACAACCGTTTGCAAGCCTAGAACAAATCTCTTGCCAAAGCCCTGTACAACCCTACACACCCTTATGCAAAAAAGCCGTAAACCCTAAACCTTAAACCCTAAACGCTGATTCCTTAAACCCTAAACCTAAACCTAAACCCTAAACTCTAATTCCTTAAACCCTAAACCTACTCGCGCACCGCGGCGGCCATGCTCGGAGCCGAAACAAAGAGGGCCAAACCTGGCGGATTAGGGTTTAGGGTTTTGGGGTTTAGGGTTTATGGTTTAAGGCTTATAGGGTTTAGGAGTTTAGGGTTTTGGTTTAGGGGGTTAGGGTTTAGGGGTTTAGAGTTTAGGGGTTTAGGGGTTTAGGGTTTAGGGGTTTAGGGTTTAGGGTTTTAGGGGTTTAGGGTTTTGGTTTAGGGGGTTAGGGTATAGGGGTTTAGGGTCTAGGGTTACGAAAATTAAGGGTTGGGGATTTGTCAAGTTTATTAAAATACTGTGAAGTTGGTCCTTTCAGGCTTAGGCATATTTGCGGGGTGGTAGAAAGCATGTTAACGTGCTACGAAAGTGTTTTTGAAGGCTGACAAGCATTGCAAGGTCTTGTACGGCGTGATACGGGTCTCGTGAGCTGCTGTTTCGAGCCAATCTTTCCCTTTTCGTCCTTTGCAGTGATTCTTAGCCTAGGGTCTTACCACCGGGGTTATCTAAGTCTTGCTCTGTTTACCCCGGTATTCAGAAAGGACCTTTAGGTCTGAGGGACGACCAAGCTTACCAATTCCCCATCAAGTCGTGATACAAGTCACTGAGTGGGCGGCTTGCACCAGGAGTCCTGATGACAAGCCCAATTCCACCAAACTCTGAACCCCCAAACCCGAAAACCCTAACCTCTAAACCCCCAAACCCTACACCCCAAAAAGCCAAAAAACAGTCCCTGAACACCCGAAAGCCGCAGATCCAAGTGTCGCCTGCCAGAAAACAACAAGCAGCATAATTACCAATAGCAATCGAGTATCATAGTGCAATGAGAATAGGAATAATAACAATCATGATCGAAGACAGTTGTGTAGTATCAACCGCAGTGAGAAGTGTCATAATTCTAAATCCAGCGATACTGACATTGAAGAGGCTACTGGCAATCTTGAGCGTAGTTGTCGGGTATCATGGGGAACTAAACGTTGACCTTTTTGGTTACATAGGGCTTAAAAGGGGCTACACTACCCCAAAAAGGTTAAAGGTTACCTACTCTACTACTAGGTAAGTAACCCGCCTGCAAAAGTCCCGGCGGAACACAGTACCACGAGCGGCGTGAACTCCTTCTTATCCACCACAAACTCCAGGACCTGCAAACACAAGGGGATACCATGCGGCTTTTCTTGGTTTGTAGAGGGGTTTACAGAGTTCAGGGTTTCGGGTCTTCGTCTATGACTAATCGGCTTTTTTGGCATGTAGACGGGTTTATAGGTCTTGATAAAGGTCAGGGTTACGGTTTCACTTTCGGCGTCCTTTAGTCTTAGTACATGGGTTTCTACAAGAGACCATCAGGGCTTTGCGAGGTTTTGGGTTCACTGTTTGACCTGCAGACGTACTGCGTACACACGAGAATGCCATGGAAAAGCCCCAAGCCTTGAACATGCCAGCAAAAAGGTCTAAACATGCCGAAGAGTTCACATAATGATCGGTATGCCTGATGGCCATGCTCGATGACAAAAGCCCGACCAGAATCACGGGCCCCGTCCGAAAATACCCTTCACGCACATGGTGAAGATGCTCCAGCTGCCTAAATAATCGCTGGGATACGCGCATTGACTATGGGAATTCGAAGCATCGGATGCAGCCTACAAAAGGTGAGCCTCTATTCAAACACTCTGCAACATACAAACAAGCGACAGCAAGATGCGTAGAAGACCGAAAACCCCAAGCAGAACAAAGCGAGCTTGTCCTTACACGGAAAACAAGCAGACAGGGCGCCTCTAATTAGGAACGGATAACCGTACTTGTAAAGCCACGAATGTGAAGACCTGAGCATCTGGAAACATGTCTGCGCATGGAGACAACCGCCATATGTTGACATTCTGATACACCTCTGCCCCAGAACCCTACAACAAAACCTGTGGACACCTTCTAGAATCTTGAAACACAAACGAATCCCAAGCCCTAGGTCCGTGCATGGTGGCCTGCACAAATGGGCCTGTAAGAGCGGTAGCGACCTCAGCTGTCAAATCGCACGGGATTCCTTAAGCTGAAGCGCACCCTCAGGAATTCTATGATGCCGGTCTTGTCGCCTCAATTGTTCGGGTTTGGGGTTTGTGTTTCGAATCGACGAGGGTTTCAAACCTGAGAAAACCAGAGGGACGGCAGTTAAAACTGATGCGGACCTCGCAGAAGTATCTCTGCAGCCTTTCAGTCAGCATTTTGTGCGATCGTACAGCCTAGGTCACCTTGATTACATCCAGAGATCCAATTCCCATCAGTCAGGCCACAGCCTTTAAATCATAATCAACAGCCCTAAGAGTTTAAAAACGACATATTCCTTGGTTACGGGGTGTTCGGCGGTCCGGGCATTCGAGGGCTTTGGGTTTGTGCTTTGCGGCTTTACAAGGATTGTTTATGTTTATGCGTGTGGGGTTGGAGAGGTTTTCGGGCTCTACATTACGGTATATACCCAAAGGCTACATAGTAGCTCATTTTGGGGGTTCATGGTTTACAATCCCGGAAAGGAACTGCTATGGAGCCGATGGGTAGTTTCGGAAGTTAGCTGGGCTTCGTGTTTTGACGTTTAGCATCCGACCCCTGTCCCCGCCCTGAAACTGTTATGTTGTAGCTAGGAGAGGCACTAGACTCGAGTTACGCGGAAGGCCTTTTTTCCTCGAGGTATACTTAAAGGTTCGGGGTAGTTATTCGTCTACCCAAATCTGCCCCAAAACCTTGACTCAACTAATGTAATTAAATCCTACGCCCCCAACCCCGCAGAATCCACACTATAGGCTCCGAGAATACCCTCTGGGCGACAAACGCGTCATAGGCTTCCATTGTCGCAAAGCCAGGCCCAACCAAACACGGAGTCTCTCTGATCTCTCGCAGCCTAATACCCAACTCCCATTTCCGGCGACCCCTCTTCTTCCCTCTCTCGCATTGCCGAGACAGCCCTTGCAAGAACTGACCAAACAATACTTTCAAAATCCGTAAAGAAGCGAATTAACACAGAAACGAAACCTGCAAAACCAAGGCACCCTCAAACTTCAACCCCAACAGCAGCACCAAACCCCCCAGTTCTGAACCCTTGCAAAACCCATATATACACCGATTCTCAAAACCCATTTAAGGATACTTGGGGCAACCTGAAGGAGTTCTGAAAGGGGCAGCAAGACCAATAAAATCCCATGACATCAACATTCCTTAGTTACAGGGTTCTGGAGGAGCCCTGAAGAGGATCCCCTTTTGGGCATCGTCTTCCTTCAAGTAAGGTACCCTACAGAAACCTTACTGAACCTCCGATAGCCAGGGCCTACACCGACCTTCCGACCTCGCATTTAACAGCGACCTTACGAAGCCTTAGAAGCCTAAACCTCCCGCAAAAAGCCGAAACCCTGTATAAAGCCTCTAAGAACCCAAATCCCTGATAGAACCCCTTGAAGCATCCCGTAAAGGAACCCGTCAAAGGATCCCTCAAAAACATGAAAACCTACATCCCTTGTAGAACTCTCTATATATATATATATATATGTATATACAAGCCCTGAAAGGATCCCCTGAAAGAAATCGAACCTCTTCAAGGATCTCCATAAAAGATCTAGAACCCCTTGAAAGACCCCTTGAAAGTTTCAAAACCTAAATCGCTGAAAGAACTCTAGGATCCCTTGAAGGATCCCTTATAGAAGCCCTCAAAGGATCCCTTTAATAAGGGTCCCTTAAAGGAGCCCCTAAAAGGATCCCCCTACCCTAAACCCTAAACCCTTTTTGGATCCCTTAAAGGAGCCCCTTAACGAACCCCTTAAAAATCTATAGAATCCCTGAAAGGATCCCCTTAGATCCCTTATCGGAACCCCTGAAAGGACCCCTTTAAAAGGGGACCCACAGAGGAAAGCTCTCCTCAGATTCCGGCAGCGCAGGTGGAGGCCGAGGTCTTCTCGAGGCCCTGACGTCCCCGAAGTTGCGGAATTTTTGAGGGTGTGTAAAGTTTTTTTGCTTTGAGCTCTTTTGTGTAAATAGGGTTTAAGTTTTAAGGGTTTAGGGTTTAGGGGTTTAAGGTTTTAGGGGCAGGGTTTAGGGTTTAAGGTAGGGTTTGCAGGGTCTGCACCCATAGGCTCTATAGAAGTTCCTTCTTGGGATTACCTGATAGGATTTTAAATATGAGCCCCAAAAAGGAACTACTTTGGAGCCTCTAGGTATAGGGTTTAAGGCTTATAAGGCCTAAGGTTTAGGGTTTAAGCTTTAGGGCTTAAGGGTTTTTCTAAGCTTTAGGGTTTAAGGCTAAGGGCTCGGGTCATGGGATGGTTGAGGGTTTAATGTATAGGGTTTAGGGTTTAGGGTTTAGGCCCTAAACCCTAAACCCTAAACCCTAAACCCTAAACCCTAAACCCTAAACCCTAAACCCTAAACCCTAAAAGGGGGCGAAGCTTCGAGCTTTATGGGCTCCAGGGTTTCGGGGTTGACTCACGTGGGTGCTTGTCAAAATTGGGGTCCCGTTTTGGGTCCCTATGTTTTAGGGTACCCAGAGAGGGACCTTAATTTTGACCCACGTGGAGGTTCGGATGTTTAAAACCCAATGCGAACTGTACAGTATAACCTGGGTAGCTAACTGAAGGGAGTCTTAAACAAAAGGGGTGCCCCAAACCCTACACCCCTACACCCCTACTAAACCCCTGAACCCCGAAACCCTAAACCCCGAAACCACTACTAAAGCCCCAGCCAAATCCCTAAACCCTAAAACCCAAAACCCTGCAAGAGCCTCAATGGCTTCTGGTTTCAAAGACGAACGGGAACCGAGGTCCCGGCTAGAATCTGCAGCACATAACCTTGGTGATGTCGAAGAGAGAGTCGATCCGCATAGTTCCTATATGCTTCCTTACTGTAGTCTTTGTACTAACTCCATAACCTGAGATACTTAATCCCCTACCCCAAGGCTCTAAGTAAGGCTCTAAGGACACATGGTTTCTCATGAATTTGAGCTGCAGGGTTGGAGTTGTGGGTTTTAGACTTGAGGTATGGGGCTTGGGGTTTCAGCGTCTCGGGATTGAAGGTCTAAGGCAAGCTAGCACGAGGAGATCTGCTTCTTGCCGGGATTCTTCTGCTGAATCTCGAGATCTGCTTCTTGTCTGATTTTTTCTGCTGAATTTCGGCTACCCAAAGCATCCGGAACATTCAAGCAGTTGCCAGACCATCACAGCCAAAGAAGCCTCGCCAAGTCACCCTGATGCTCACCTGTGTAGTCAACCCTATATGGTGGTGAGGTAATCAGGGTGCGTCTAGGATTTAGGGTTTCGGGCGCTCGTAGCTAACAGACCGTAGAAACACCCAAGATATATATATATATATATATACAGACACACCACTCGCTGCTTTTTTCAGGAGCCCGGTATACTCAGCAGAATCCCTGATCTGATCCGTGCTTCACGGGCAGCATTCCTAGAATCACCTATCTCTTTCCCTTTCGCCACCTTATCCCCAGAGACTCCAATATCCCTTAATTAAGGAATATACCTTGAATCGTATCAGGGATCCTACTATAAATTAAAGTAAATTCCTCATTTCAGGGACATTGGAGTCCTCCTCTAAACCCTAAACCCTATAGAGAAGGAACCCTTAACGGAACCCTTAAAGGCAACCCTAAACCCTAAACCCTAAACTTAAAGGAACTATTGGAGTCTCTGGGTCCCCACAAACTGCTAGGCTGGTCCAGACGATTTCTCGCTCCAGGGGGGACCTGTTTTCTACCTGTAGTCTCCATTGTAGTTCCTTTTTGGGGTTCCTTTAAAGGGGTCTAAGGTTCCTTTAAAGGGGTTTAGGGGTTAGGGTTTAGGGTATAGTCTCCATTGTAGCTGCTTTTGGGGTTACCTTTTAGGATCCTTAATATAGAATTGGTTAAACCAAAGAAAGGAACTACAATGGAGACTATAGGTAGGCTTCGAGATTCCCCAGCTACGCCTTTTCAACATTAGCCGTGAGCAAAAGCCACGTTAAACCCAAGGCACACATTTAGCAAACCTTGATCCCAAAGCAAACACAACCCCAAAATAGTATTGGTAATTATCTATTTTGGCCCCTCCTGGACCCGAAAAGTATGTAGAATAATGGCCTTTTATGGGATTTGGGTCATTAATTCACCTACTTGGGGGTCTAGGCTATAGTAGTCGTTGAACCCTGCAATCCAACAGGCCCCAGACTCAAGCCCAAGGGCCACAGCCAGAAGCAACCCTATCACAAAAGCGGTTTAGGGCTTAGGGTAATGTAGGAACCTGATTTAGAAACCTTGGGCCTTTATTAGGGTTCCTTATATGAAATCTACAATTTTTGGGGTTAGAGGCACAGGGTTTCTTAATCAGGTTCCTACATCATATCTCCATGCAGAAGAGAGCCCTGGTTAAGACACACCTTCCGAAGGCCTGCGTACCCAAACCCAAAGCCCTCAAACCCTAAACCCTAACCCGCTTAATACCTTCCCTTAACACCTTACTGCAACCCCAGAGCCCTAAACCAACCCCCCCAAATCCTGACCCCCTAAACCCTAACTCCTTCTCCCCCAAACGCTGAGTCGCTGAGCCCCAGACCCTAAGCCCTCAAACCACCCCTCAAACTCCAAACCCCCTAAGCCCTAGCCCCAAAATACTAAGCCCTAAAGCCCTAACCTCCAAACCCTAAACCCATACAAACCCTAAACCCCTCTGCAGCCTAGGCACCCGTGAAGAGCCAGAAGGCCAACTCGGTTGAAGGACCAACCAAAGTCGAGACCTACCCCAAGGGTGCAAGTATCCATTAATCACATAAAGGGAACTCCAGAAAGTTGGAATATGGTTTCAGGGTAGGATACCCTATAATTTACCATACAGGGCTTAGGATAATCATATTCCAACTTTCTGGCTTTTACCATACTCTCCAAAATCCTAACCTAGTTCCTATAAGGGGGTACTATAGGGCTCTATTTTTTGGGGGCTCATAGCCACTATCCGAAAATCTGAGTACCTTGTCATTGGGTCCTTTGGACCCTTAGACCTACGGTGCGTTTCGGCTCAGGGTCTCTGGGTTTAAGGGCTTAGAGTTTACGGGTTTAGAGGTTTGGGTTTAGGGGTAGGGGCTTAAGGGTTAAGGGTTGAGGGCTTAAGGGTTAGGGTTAAAGGTTAAGGGTTTAGGGTTGAGGGTTTAAGGGTTTAGGATATTAGGGTTTATGGGGTTTAGGGTTTAGGATTGTAGTGGTTAGGGCGGGGTTTGAGATTTTAACGCATGGCGGGCGATTTCTAGTGCCTATCTATCTATCTGTCTACCTATCTTGCTTGTAGCATCACTACTGTGCATAAGCATGCACACAGGTCTAGACTATCATGTCATGACAGGTCATCTCAGATCATGCCATATATACTAAACACGAATTCAGTTAGGCTAGACATGATGACATGGGAGTCTCAGTGAACAGGGGACTTCAGCAGACTCTAGCACAGACGAGGATCCTGACCTAAAAGCCCCCCCCCCCCCCGCGCCAAAAAAGAGATAACCCGAAGGTCACCTAATTTGTGCACATCCCAATTTGCAGCTGTAATCGTAATCGCATCGAGATCTTGATAAAGGCGCAGCAGTTGGCTTTGAAAGGTCAGCTGCGAGGTCTTGGGGCTAAGCGACGAAAGAATAAAAACGAGAAAGTTGAAACCTTGCTATCTTCATGCCCCTAAGGTTAAAGTAGAGTGAATTCTAGCAGTAAAATGACTTCCAGCATAGTCATCTTGACCCCATGTTCCAACTTCCTCGGTCTCACTGTATGAACCTCGGGCTCAAGGCTTAGAAGTGTAGAACTTACAGTACACCCCATAAAGTTGGAAACCGGACTCAGGCCAAATAGTGCGGGGATTCCCTATACATTACTCTAATTAAGGAATGAGGCTATTGGGCTTCCAACTTTTTGGCTTCTACTGTACCTATAGTCTCCATTGTAGTTCCTTTTTTTGGTTTAACCAAAATTATATCAAGGATCCTAAAAGGTAACCCCCAAAAGGAACTACAATGGAGACTATAGGTAGAGCTTAGGACTTCGGGCTTAGGGTTTATCATGGGGCCGAACCCCTACACCGTCCTACACCCAGGAACCTTAGAGCCCAACCTACACCTACCAAGACCTACTTTTTGTAGGGTCCCTATAATGATTGATTGATTGACTGCCTGTGAGCGGGTGCGAACACCCTTGCAATTGCAAGGCATAGGAGGTCCCTATAAGTTCCAGACTAGAACTTATAATAAGAACCTACAAGAAAGTAGGGTTTGGTAGTTTAAGGTAGGCCTTTAAAACCATTTCCCGAAGCTTTGCGTGCTCCGTGCCTGCTTGGCGTTCGAGGTAAAGAAAGGCACAGCGACCGCCTCCGTGCAACGCAAGAATCCCGAAGCACTCACTACCTATAGTCTCCATTGTAATTAGTTCCTTTTTTTGTTTAACCAGTTCTATATATTCAGGATCATAAAAGGTAACCCCAAAAAGGAACTACAATGGAGACTATAGGTAGACATCATGGTTTCGAGGCTCGGGGTTTAGTGTTAAGAGCTTAGGCTTTGGATTTAGGGTGTAGGGGTGGAGGGCAGGGGTTCAGGGTTTTTTGGGGTTTAGGGGTTTAGGGTTTAGGGTTTTTTGGGTTTAGGGGTTTAGGGTTTAGGGTTTTTTGGGTTTAGGGGTTTAGGGTTTAGGGTTTTTTGGGGGGTTTGGGGGGTTTAGAGATTTAGAGTACGAGCCACACGTGTCATGCCCCAAAACTGCGCTTTCTACGATCTCAGCTGGCCGGGCCACAAGCCTCACAAGCCTCCCTCTGCCGCTCCGGGGGCTTGGTTTCTGGATGAGCATCTCTTATCATCAACCCTACAAAACCTGATTCCGAAACGACATCATACCCTCTAAAGCCCATACCACACACTCTAAACCACCTTTCTTCAACATCCCCAGTGCAGCCCCTGGTCAACAACCACAAGGGCAACTACGACTACGTATTCCCTTAACCCTAAGCCCGAGGTTCTACAGCCACATCAAGAATCAAGCTTGTCTGAAAAAGAAAAAAACAGGTAATGATTTCCCATGGTCGGCCGCAGCAGCGATGAAGCGCAAAGCCAGGAGCTCAGGCGCAGTCAGATCCATGGGGGCCTTTGCAGACTTTAATATAGGGGCCTTAATGATTAGAATAGGATTTTGGGGGTTCCTTGATACAAAATATAGTCTGATATACCCCCCCTAACCCCTGCTCTGATTATTAAGGCCCAGAATTTGACTCCCGGACTGTATTCCCAACCCTTTCTTGAGGCTTCTCATTATCCTTGCCTGATTTCAGGGTGTAGTCCCTTGTCCGACCTTCAACTACTCCCTGGAACCGAAGAGACATGCCTTTTGGAAATTCGTTACCCTAAGGGTCCTATGTACCTATATAGTAGAACGTAGGGCTTCTATACAAGGAATCACTATTATGATCCAGGGAAGTACCCCCCCATAACAGTACATAGGCCCCCTTTGGGTATGACTTCCTCTTATAAGCCCGTAACAAGGTAAGTTCTTTAGGGGACGTTGCGGCGTTTAGGGGTCTGCGACTGGGAGTCTTTAAACTCTGCGGATTGGTAAAGGTATGCCGAATCATTACTATACCCCCCTGATCCCTTCAAGAAGCCCTAGACCCTAAACCCCAATACATCGTTTATACTATACCACCTTTAGAACCATAATAAAACAACTAACATCTTGAATATTCTCTTGAGTTTCGTATGAACAAATACATTTTAACATTCTCTTGGGTTTTATATGAACAGAAATACAGAATAATTCCTAAGGAGACTATAGATTCAAGCCTTCAGGTGGACTCTAAAGCCGCACCCTGGCTCGAAGCAACTTGAACCAGCTTCTCGAGACTGTAGCCTCAGAGTAGGGCCTACGCTGCAGATTTAGGGGCTTAGTGGTGTAGGGTTTTCGGTTTAGGGTGTAGGGGAGGTTTAGGGTTTAGGGTTTCGGGCTTGGGGGGATTAAGCTTACCAGATGTCTAAGATATACGTCCCGTCACCATCTTGAATAGCAATACATGGTGACCACACCTTCGGAGTAGCAGTAATGCTAGTAGCCGCCGTGCTGGTACTGCTGCTCTTACTGCAACTCCCACTCACCTAGTCCTACTCCTACTCCTGATTTAGTACAGCACGAGTACTAGTGCTCGTACTAGAACCACTACGACGACGACTACTACAGAAGCACATGGCAAACGCAAAAGAAGGTCACCAAACATGTGCATACCTATACAAACACACACACACACACAGAAAGCTCAGGCCTAAACTCTGAACCCCCCAAACCCTAAGCCCGAACTCAGAAAATCCACAGCAAACGACACCCAACGATGGTCTGCCGTGCCTCGAGCTCCACCCTGGCTCATGCTGGGATTCCGCGATTTTAAAGGCCTTGTTTTGGTTTATGGGGCTTTAAACGCGTCTGGGATTGAGGATGGTTTAGGGCTTTAAAGGCTTCCGGGATTTGGGGTGTATGGGTTTGTAAGCCTTCACCCCCAAACCGTGAACCGCTGTCACTGAGCCAGCCGAAGATCATATCTCAAGCTGTGTGCTGCAGTTCACGAGCCCAAGTGTGCACAGTGCTAAAGCTAGAGAGCAAATCCCAGACCTTCCAAAACCTCTTAATTAAGGAATATACCTTAAATTAGAATAGGATCCCTAATATGATTTAAGGTATATTCCTTAATTAAGGGATTTTGGAAGGTCTGGGTTAGTTATGGTAGGCAGGCATACAACACAAACCCGTTAGAGTTACCGAGGAAGGACGGAGCTGATACAATTGTAACGTTTAGGGTTTAGGGGTTTAGGGGTTTAGGGTTTCGGGGTTTAGGGTTTCTGTTGGAGCGGCACCGCAGCCGGAGATGAACCCGCAAACCAATCAAGTCGTGTCGGTTGTGCGTCTTGAGGAGCGGAACGTTGCCACCTCGACATGGGGGTTTCCGAAAATGGGGGACCCTAATATAGAACCCTAAATAGTAGGATCCTTATTATAAGGACCCCCAAAAAGGTACCCCTAGTTTGCGGAAACTCCCACATGGAGGTTCCGACATGCGCACGGTGGTTACAGTTTATGCAAATGCTCGTAAGCAAGCAATGAGCGCTAGGCTTTGCAAAGTTTTAAACATCTAAACGCTTTTGCACGGACATATGTCGCTGTTGAGCTGCGGGTTCAGAGATTAGCAAAGAAGCTTGGCCTCTGGATCTATACGGGGTGTGTGAAGACTTGGTCACGTAAGCCATCGCTGGTTTACTCTACCTGGGAAGGACTACGTTCTATGAAGCAAGCGCCAACCACCTTCACGTCGTGACCTTGCACCTGGTAGCTGAGTCTTCCGTAAAAATCCAAGAAAATTGTCATTTTTCGTTTGGGATGTAGGAGTGGCTCATATGACGCCCAAACGGAGAAAGGCACAGACTGAGCTCCTACAGTCAGGTTCCGGGACTCTTCTCAGGATCTGCTGAAGGAGGCTCGGCTTGGAAACGTTCGCATGAAAGCTGACCAAGAAGAAAACACAGGGCTGCTCATACAGTTTTGCCCTTTGAGGGCTTAAATTTCGTGAGCCGTGTTTCATTCTTGTCGCATCAAGAAACACACACACACACACACGCATACACACCTATATATATATATGTGTGTGTGTATCATACGTACATACATGCATACAGGCATACGTACACACAGACACACATATATATATATATATATGTATATATATATATGTATGTATATATGTATAAACACATGTGTGTGTATACACATACATGCATATGCATATACACGTACATGTATAGATAAGCAGATAGATAGACAGAAAGATTAACATGCATTCTTGTAGCATCAGCAGGAGATACTCTCAAGAACGGTCTCGAAGACGGGGTTGAATAGTCTAGAATCTAGAACAACCTCCCTTGGGAAAATCTCAGCAAAGAGCCCTTCACGCTATCTATCTATCTATCTATATATATATATATATATATATATATGTATACATATATATAAAGAAAGATATATAAAGCCTTATCCGGGCCGGGATCAGGTTAACACAAAACACTGCGAGCATGCTGATGAGCCGCAATCAACAGGCGACGAACAACTGCGAGTGTCATAGTGATCGTGAGATTGCTGATCAGCACGGTTTAGGGTTTAGGGGTTAGGGTTCAGGGGTTTAGGGTTTGGGGTTTAGGGTTTAGGGTTATCACACCGAGCAGAAGCAACCTAAGATAGGGGCCTTAACTCAACACTTCGAAGACCAGTGGTGCATGTTGTGATATAAGTATGTATGGTCGATACGTGAAAACCAGTACTACGTATTAACTAATAATTGCTCCGCTGCCTACATCACAACCAAAAAACTGCAATGATTAAGTTCTTTAGCCCTACATGAGTGCCCCGTTTCCTTTCCCAACACCAGAGGGCATAACAAATTGAGATTGCACGTTCGGCTCCGCCGTATGTGGCATTGATACTAGTATGTGTGTATATATATATATATATATATGTGTAGATGTTGTATGTACGGTGGTTTGTTGATATGTTGATAGATTGGTAAACCCTGGGCTTTAGTACTGCTAGCTGTTCGAGCCCGATCGCATCTTGATAAGAACCCCGGAATGCAAACAGCTTCCCCGACGATCCAAGAAGGCACTAATTCGGTGTTGTTCCCTCGAGCTCTTGGGGGTCACAATCACGACCTGCTGTCTTGTAGAGTCTGGGGCTGTACACCCGAAGAACTCAATAACCAAAACTACACAGAACGCTGACACCGAGAACGGTAAAGCCCCAGTGCTCTGAACACCAAAACGCTGAACAAAACACACAAGCTCAGCCCTGATAGCCGGAACCTTCTACAGCCGTAAACCTTTAACTTTAACCCAAAATCCCAAAACCCTGAATCCTAAGAACTCTTCGAAAAGTCCCTAAGAACTCTTTTCTTCAACAACCGGGCCCCAAAACGTTCCAATTTTCGATGGTAGGGCTAATATACCAGGCCCAAAAGTTTAAAGTTCCCCTGTTCACTATCAATGAGAAGTCTACTAGTAAGTTTAACCCACAACCCTGAATCCTAAGAACTCTTCGAAAAGTCCCTAAGAAGACCCAAAGAGACTCCGGCCATAGAGGATAGCCATGAGGACCAGGATGCCGGGAGCTGTCACCTGCACAGATTTTGGGGTTTAGGCTACGATGCCCAATAACCTAAAAAGAAATGGGCTACTTCTTCGTATTGGGTAACTTTGTAGGGAAGCTAGGACTACAAAAAGGGAATGAGGGTACTACTGGGCATCGTAGTAGGGGTTTGGGGTTAGGGGTTCGGGACTTTAGGGCCGTTTAGGGTTTAGGGTTAGGACTTTAGGGGTTTAGGGTTAGGGCTTCAGGGTTTAGGGGTTTAGGGTTTAGGGTTGGGGCTTTAGGGTTTGGGGTTCGGGACTTTAGGGTTGTGTTAGTGCTTTAGGGTTTGGGGCTTTTAGGGCTCAGCAGCTCCGGTCCGGCAAGTTTGACAGTACAGTAATATTTACAACTTTGAAACAACACCCACCCACCCCTGAATCACACACCATTGAGAAAATGCTGTTTTTTGCACTTGAAAGCCCGAATCTTACATCCTAAACCCCCAAAGCTAGCCCAAACCCTAAAGTGAAAGCCCGAAACTTACCACCAAAGCTAGCCCAAACCCTAAAGTGAAAGCCCGAAACTTACATCCTAAACCCCCAAAGCTAGCCCAAACCCTAAGCCCAAAGCACTTCAACTCAGAGGCTTAAACCCCAAAGCCCAAAACCCTAGGCCCCTAGGCCCTAAATCCTAAAGCCCAAATCCTCGGCCTTCAACCCTAGAGCCCAAACACTAGGCCCTACATTGATCCTAAAGCCCAAAGCCCAAATCCCAGGCCTTAAACCTTAAAGCCCTAAACCCTAAAGCCGAAACCCTGGGCCCTAAACCCTAAAGCCCAAACCCTAGGCCCGAACCATTCTCAGCGAACAACCCCCTGGGCTTACTTATGGGTCTGTTTGGAGGAGTCTTGGGCCATTGTAGATTATATACGTTCCTCGGAGACTTTATGAAGTTGACTTTGAAGGAATTTCAGGTGATTGTATGTCATGGGTTCGGAGAGGATCCTACTTGGACTGAGTGTTTTTTTTGGGCCTCTGTATGGGTTGACAGGATTTCCAGCTTTAGTGCGGTGGGTGTGAAATAAAAATGAAAGCTCAACTACGCATGGTTCCCGAAACAAGGTTGATGGTGGTTGATGTAGGGCACCGAACCAGCAGAGTACTAGCCCTGAGCCCAAAATCCAGAAGCCTAAACCCGAAATCCCAAACCGCATAACCTGAACCCCAACAGCAAAGCCCTAAACCCTAATAGCACCCTTATAGAGCCCTTTTAAAGGAGCTCCTGAAAAAGACAGCCCTGGAGTCCGAACCCCGCCCCCAGCTCTAGTGTTTTGTTTTTGCTTTTTCTGGCCCAGGGCTTGCGGCCATCGACCCGCTCGGTCGTGGTTGCCTCGCATTTGGCTTCAAAAAGGGGCCCTAAGCCCTATAAACCCTAATGCATGAACGCCACCCTACCTGGATCCTCCTGGATTATTGTTGCACCCTGTTTGGTTTCCGCTTTTTGGGTGTTACTTAAGGATCCTTTAATCTTCAACCTTGCACGGTTACCGAATTTCGTGCTAATGGATGTGAACTTAACATAACAACGCCTACAAATCACAGTCTAGGCATGCAGTAGTATGGTCGCTTGGATACAAGCCTAAGCCCAAAAACCTGGAACCGAACACATTTGGTTCCTGCACTCCAGTTGTACTTTCTACATGCCAAGTAACCCTTCAGCGTAAACCCTAGACCAAAACACTTCAAACCCCAAATCCTGCGAATTTTCGCATCCTACACCCTGAGCTCCAGGAGCTGTTCTTATCTGCCTCAGAGTATGACCAGCAACTACGGTCGCCGCATAGAGGCAAAATAATCTCTGATGTATCCTAAATCCTCCAACCGAGAAAGCACTCACAAAATCGCTGAATCCTTAAATCAGAACCAACCCCACAGCCAGTACAAGACAAAAAGAACCAAAACACAAGCATCGAATCAGAATCCTCCCCCAAACACACCAAACTTATACTTACGACCCTTACTAACCCCTCAACCCCAAACCCAAATCCAGCAAGCTCAAGAATCCCGCCAACCAAAACAATACAAGCGAACCGAAATCCTTGCCCAAAATCCCGCAACACCGAAACCCCAAATGCTAAAGAGCCGAACCGAGACACTTCTGATGTTCTGCGACGGCAGCTTCGAACATCTGGCGAAAGGCCAAGTCAATGCCTGGGTCGAGCAGCAAGAGAGAATGACGTACGGGTTTTGGCAGGGTTAGTGGGTTATACGAGTGTTCCAAATCTGAGTAAGGTGTTTGGAAACCTGGCGAGGGTTCTATCAGAGTTTCATGAGACGTTCGCAAGCCGCACATCCTTGATACTGTAACATACAACAGGAAGCTCTGCAGGGACCCAACAAGCCGCGAGATTTGCTGGCTGATCAGAGAATACAAGGTATAATCAACACGCCATGCAAACAACGCATCTAGGATACCCAGTAACCTAAGAATAAAAAGGCCTCTCTTTTTGGTATTGGGCAATTTATAAGGAACCTAGGACTACAAAAAAGGAATAAGGGCACTACTGGGCATCCTAGGCATTGTTACAAAATAAGTATGCGAACGATGAGCAGAACTACTGATAGCACTCGGAGCAATCTCGGAATATACCCTTGAACCATGCCTGGACCCCCCAACAAATATGTAGAATAACAGCCTTTTGGAGGTATATTATAAGGTATAACTCTTATGGAGTTCGACGTAACGCCATGGCTTTGCACAGAGTTGCTAACCGCCCTAACGCCGGATCCGAAACCCGAGGCTCCGAATCATCCAACCCTAATCCCCGTGAAACCAGTAAGTTCCCAGACTTTCGGGAGGATCTAGTATATACTACTAAGGGTACTTTATAGGAACCCCCCCATTAAGGATCTGTTTTTTGGATCCTCCCGGGGGTCTGGGTTATGGCACATTAGCTCAATTTATGACACATTAACTCGTTGTAGGGTTTTGGGTTGAGGATTTCAAGGTGTTGTAGACTATAACCCTTGCAGACACTAATTGTGCGCATATGGGATCCACAAGAACACCCTGAAATCCTGAAGCTAGCCAAGTTGCGCATTAAGTTCTGTTCGAACCATGCTTCGTCGTATTCACCTCATGAGTGCATGGCTCGCACTCAACGCGGGTTTCAGAGTTTGCGGGTTTAGGGTTGGTAATCGCGTGTTGTGGTGCTTTGTACAAAGGGGGAAACAAGGAAGGATGCAGGGCGTGGGGCTTTAATACGATTTTCGCAACAAATACACCCGGGCGTGGGTACAATACCCCTGCATAACCAACAATTTAGAGACTACAAGGGGCCATGACTATCCTATACCCCCCTTAGAACCATAGTAAAATACCATGTTTAAATATTCCCTTGGGTTTTGATGAACGAAAACAAAAAAATATTCCTAAGGAGACTATACCTAGACCCCTAAAAGTAGGTGAAATAATGGCCCAAAACCTCCAAAAGGCCATTATTCTACATCCTTTTGGGGTCCAGGTAGTATCAATAGATCATTCATTTTTCAAACCGTCTTCTTGGAGAATCAAGCTCCGGGGCTCCAGGGCTAGCAGTGATTCATGTGGGAGCTTCCGAAAATAGGGGGCTCCAATGTAGCACCCTAAATGTTAGGATCCTTAGTCTCAGGACCCCAAGATAAGGTATCCCTAATTTGCGGAAACCCCCATGAACTAAAGTTCAGCTTGAACGACACCGAGGGATGTTCATTTCACGCAAGGCCTGTAAGCAGCGTTCTAAGCAACGGAAACTGCACACACAGGCAATACGTACAGCCCCGGTTGGAACAACCATGAATCGCAATATAGACGCCGTCATGATTGGAATAGGTTTGGGAGGGTACATGAGAGCAAACAGCAATCCAACGGTCACGCAACTCCACAAGTAGGTTGCAGTCACAATAACGGCCATGCAGATACTTGCAATCAGCCCAAACACAAACAAATTAATCAGTCACTACAAGTCTCTTGACCCTGCAACCCGCATGGCAGCCTTACCCAGCAAAACTGGAACCCATGTAACACCCTGGTACAAAAAAGGGTCTAAATAGGCAGAATACGGCGTTGGCCCTGTATATTATTACACTTCTAACAGGGATGCCTAATGATGAGAAGTACTAGCTATTCCGACCACCGCTATTCTTCAGCCCTCCTTTCATAAGGACCCTTAGGGGTGTAGGGGGGCGGGGGGAAGGGGACTATACTTCCTCGGCATTAAGGCCCCCTACCCCCCCTCCCCCTACTCCTCTAAGGGTCCCTATGATTCTTGGCTCAGCTTCTGGCTGTGAAAATCTCGGAGCCAACGGAAAAAAAGTCCTTCACGGTCTGAAGACTCTTCTGCTGCCTCCGCAAAGAGGCGTTCGTGGAGACACCCGGAAGCCCAGTTGCACAGTTCGCTTCGGAGGGCTGTATCGGGTCTTATAGACAGCGTTCCTTGTGGAGACTTGTGGATTTGGGATTGAATATTTAGGATGCTCGGTGTAACGCAAGGCTCAGGGGAGCCAGTCAGTCCGCGTGGTTGCTGCAATTAGCTGAATCCCTAAGGGTCCATGTACCCATATAGAGATACATGGGCCCCAAAGTACCTATATAGGGACTCCATTAAGGCCAATGTATCTAGTATATGAGTACATGGACCCTTAGGGAATTTACTTGCTTTCTACTATTTTCAGCCGGCGACGTGCCTGAGAGTCGAGGAACCTCAGGACGTGCTGGCGAACCTGAGCTGAGATGAGACGGAGCCACTGCTGATGGAGCTTAGGGCTTAGGGTTCTTTTTTTTTTTTAAAGTTAGGTTGACGGCCTTAGGGTTCAGGGTTTTAAGACTCGGGCGATATTGGCATTAGGCTTCAAAAGTCAGGTTGTTGGGCCTAGGGCTCAGGGGTTTTAGGGTGACAGTCATTTGCATGATGGAGGCCTTACGAGGTGGCTGACGGGCGAACACTGATGAGGGAGTTTCCGCAAATTAGGGGTACCTCATGCTGGGGTCCTGATAATACGGAGTCTACTATTTAGGGTACCATATTAGGGTCCCCGATTTTCGGAAGCTCCCAGAAGTATGATTTGAATTACAGGTAGGACAGGTATGCTACACAGGCCACCATAAGCAGATGCAACCGGCTCAGTTACGTTAACAGACCACAGATGATACTATCGGTTCACGGCGAAAGCAGTCACATGGGGATAGGCTGCTATGTGAAGGAGCGGCATTGACGACAACTCAGCTGTAATTCTGAAAGTCATGACTCAGGCCGTTTTGTACTTTCTACGGAGCCACCTTTTTCGCCTTTGTGGACCTGTTTAAGCCATAAGGGGCGCAGAGACAATGCGAATTTGCAAGAAACAAACTGACAAAGTGTGGAGGACACCAGGAAACATTTACACAAAAAAAGCTCTTAACCTATCGCCCTTCTAATAACCCTTACAGTAACCTAAACGACTGCCGTGCTGGGAATGAAGCCACTTGCGCGCTGTGAAAGTCCGCCTCACTGCGGAGAGCCGCCTCGCTAAGTTGCGACGGATTTGGAGCCTTATAACATCGGGGACCAGATATTTTGACCAGGGTTACTTCAAGGGTTCGTATCAGGGTACCCATTAAAGGGCTCATCAGGGGTTGAATTAAGATAGGGCCCGAATAAGTGGAATACGGTTAATACGGTTTTGGGGGTATGTTCTATTTTGGTTACAAGAAGGAACGCTGAAAAAGACCGCACTAACTGTTCAGGTCAACTGATTTTGCTAAACCCCAAAACACCAAACCTCCTCTCCAGAATCCTCATATAATTCCCGTGCTAGTAGTCGTTATCGCGCACTCATGACACCCATTCAAATATGTTTTCGTTTGGATTGAGGGGGTAGGGTTGGGGTTTTGGGCTTCGGGTTGAAATTCTGCAGATGATGCCACCCTACCCAGAATCTGCTTGGCAGCAAGTGCTTTTGGCGACCCTGTTTTCCTATAGAGTCGTTACTTTGTACATTTTGTATGTAATATGCTTTCCAACGAAGGAAGCTTGAATTCGGGCCATGGGCATGTCACGGGACTCGTGCAGGGCTTACAGACTTGTAAGCAAAACCCCTACGCGGGAAACCTACGCACATACCTGGTTGCTGAGTACACTGGCCCAGACAAGCTAGATGTGTTCCA
Organism: Symbiodinium sp. CCMP2592; assembly: GCA_905221615.1. Taxonomy (NCBI): domain Eukaryota; class Dinophyceae; order Suessiales; family Symbiodiniaceae; genus Symbiodinium; species Symbiodinium sp. CCMP2592. The sequence continues at coordinate 783,109 of CAJNDT010001557.1, forward strand.
AAAAGGTTCAGCATAGCCTACTCTGCTACTATGCATTCAACCTCAACATTATATGTCAAACGAAACTTCCTACTTTGTCTTTGGTCGCTAAGAACTCGACATGAAATTCGTGCGATATTCAGGAGTCTACGCGCCATCATGATGAGACTGGTGGGGATTGCACATAATTAGTCATTCGTTGTTTGGGGCTTCAAGAACATACCTTCAAACCTCTGCAATACCTCCTGCGCCCGAGCACCGTTGCATTGCAGTGTTTCCACCAAGAGCATGCGCACAACCATCCAGAGCCCTTACATCCAAAAGATCCTACAGCCCAAGCCCTGCAGCTAGAAAACCACAAACAAAGATCCCCAATTGTCACGCCAACATGTATGCCCAGTTTACGAGCCTCAATATATCTCGTATAATAGTCGTAGTCTTGCCTATAAGCTAAAATACAGGCCTTAATCCTTAATCAGTCGAATAGGGTTTGGGGCCATTATGCTAATAATCACAATGAAGAACCCCCGCACAAAACAAAAAAAACATGGTATTACGTTTTTTCAAGCCTCTGTACCATAGACCCATATTATAGACCCCACTTAAAAAACCTGTAAAGAGCCCATTAAAGGAAGCCTGCTGGTAATTATTGAGGCCCCTATATTACATCCTAACTATACGCCCCCTTACAACCATAATAAAACTATGTTGTTAATATTCTTTTGGGTTTTATATGAACAAAAGTATAATTCCTAAGGAGGCTAAAGACAATTGCTAAAGCTCCTTGACTCGAAACCTCGGCTCCGTCTTCCTTCTTTTGTATCGCAGCACGACGCAGAGCGGCCTCCAAGGAACGGAAGAATCCAACCACACATGATCACTACGACATGATCACTACGATTGCCATACTACCGTATGTTATCTATGTTATCCAACAAATACGTGACATGTTTGTATACACAAAAACTGCCTACGACGAGTGTAAATGTAAAGGTTGTTCCTTGGTGTTCTTATTGCGCAGGCCTCGCCCGTGCACACGCTTGTTCTCACATTCGGCGTTTACCTCTTACATATGGGCATGGAGTGGGTAGCTCTGTGGCGCATGGTTCCAGGGCAAGGAATAGCCTGCAATGGATCGAGGGTGGGGGGGGGTGATTTTGTAACCCAGGCGCTCTGTCCGACATGGCTTGCACATGATAGCTGTGTAAAGGTACGCCAGGAGGGTGGAAGAAGTGTTCATCTCTGCGGCATCAAGCCGAAAGCCTGACTGTATCTGTATATCGACCTATACATATGAACGATTATCTGCATGTAGATAGAAGGGAGAAGGCGTGAGAGACAGAGAGAGAGAAAGAGAGGCAGAGAGACAGATTGGAAGGATGAGACGGTGAGAGTGAGAGAGCAAGAGTCACAGAGAGAGAGAGAGAGAGACGAAGAATCGAATAACAGGAGGACAGACAGAAACAGGGAGACAGCGAGGGAGATTGCGTCCAAACGTGGCTCCATGAGCATCTGCAATAGGTACAGATGGTACCATGTAGAGTTTAGGGTTTAAGGACTTGAACCCTAGGCCCCTAAACCCTACCTAAAGGCTCCAAAGTAGTTCCTTTCTGGGGTTCATATATAGAATCCTATAGGGTAATCCCAAAAAGGAACTACTATGGAGCCTATGGGTAAACCCTGAATCCGGAACCCATACCATCCTCGAAATGACTTGATGTAGCGAGCCCAGGGAACCTTTCAGCTGAAGAAGGAAGCACAAAGCTCAAAGTGTTCTGGAAAGGCGGAGCTCGCCTCAATCCAGCACCCCCAACTAAGACTAATCAACAAGAGAACTGCAGGCCCACACAAAAAAAACCAAGCCCCACAGAATGCCTGGGAGGCTGGATAAGTAGTCTTACCTATAGTCTCCATTGTAGTTTCCTTTTTGGGGTTACCATTTAGGATCTTCAATAAAAAAATTGGCTAAACCCAAAAAAGGAACCACAATGGAGACGATAATTAGGTACCATCCCCTGGGGCCCTCAAGATTCCTGATGCCCCAAACACCTTCCTAGAAAGTAGGTGAACAAATGGCCCTCAACCTACAAAAAGCGACTAGTCTACATACTTTTGGGGTCCAGGGTTAAACCTTCCTTTGGGGAGTTAGCCTTCCAACTTTCTTTTTCGAGGATGCCCAGTAAACAAGGAATAGAAAGGGCTCCCGTTTTGGTATTGGGTAACTCTATAGGGAACCTAGGACTACAAAAAGGGAATAAGGGTGCTACTGGGCATCCTAGTTTAGGGCGTGCGGGCGCAAACAGTCGAATGCAATCGTATACCCTAAACCTACCCTGAGCCCGACATATCACCTATCTGGCCTCCTGCTCATCTGCAGCCTCTGCCTGCTGCAGCCTTGAGTTGCACATGCTGGAGTTCGAAGGGTTTTCGAAAGGGAGTCCGTAAGAGCTCGCAGTACCAACTTTTACGGGCTTAGAGTTAATGAGGTTTAGGCTTTAGGGTTTGGTGGCCTTTCTAGTTTAGGGTTTTTCGATTCGGGGGTTCCCCGCTTTCGATTAACACACGAAATAACCTTGTGACACTAAGGCCCCGAGATCTCTGAGCAAGGAGCAAAATCTCGCTCTGCTTCGCCAGCCAATTTCCGAATTTGCCAAACTGCGCCTGTCAGGCTTCAGGTTTGGGTATAGGGAGTCCCTGGAGCCTAGAGGACCTACCTCATCTAGGGTTCTTCCCAGACCTTCCAAAATCCCTTAATTAAGGAATATACCTTAAATCATATTGGGGATCCGAGTATAATTCAAGGTATATTCCTTAATTAAAGGATTTTGGAAGGTCTGGGTACCTCATCTAGGGTTCTTTATCTAAGTCCTTAACAAGGTAGGTTCTTTAGGGTCCAGGTCAGGCTTCAGGGCGCGCTGGGCAAGTTGTAGAGATTCAGGGTTTCGGGGTTCAGGGTTTCGGGGCTTAGGGCTTTAGGGTCTAGGGTTTATAATAGGGTTTAGGGTTTAGGGTTTCGGGGCTAGGGCTTTAGGGTCTGTGGGTTTTGCAGTTGAAGATTTGGAGTCTTTGGTGTGGTTATGGAGTTGAGACGATGATCGTCCGGGAACACCAGTTAGCGTTATTGTTTTAGGTATATTGCTGTTTTAGGGGATCAGGGTGATAGCATTTGGTGCCACTAGGCACAGAACGTGGGAGCCAGGATGCCTAAATCCTGGAGTCCTAATACTCCGCTCTCAAAAGCAAGTGTCTGGATACGATCATGGCCTTTGGATGTTCCATGATGTAGTCATGAGCATCTAATTATATCTCCCTGACCCAAAGCGTCACGGAGGGTTTAGGGGCTCAGGATCAGGGTTTGGGGCTTAAGGTCTTTAGCGTTTTGGCCTGATTTCAGCGGGTTTGGGGTTTAGGCTTTTGGGGGTGGTCAATTAGGCAGGGGACCATGGTTGCATGATTAGGAGCCCAGGCCGGAAACCTAAACCCTACCTAGAGGCTCCATAGTAGTTCCTTTTTGGGGTTCATCTTTTAGAATGCTATAAGGTAATCCCAAAAAGGAACTACCTAAGGGTAAACCATAAACCCCAAACCGCAACCGCAGACCCTAAACCCCCCAAGGGTCGAATCCTCACCCTTACTTATGAAAGCCCTGCAGGAGCCCCGAAAGGAACCTCTAACAACCCTACTACTGGGCCCTCGACAGCTGGACTCATGCTCCGGTGTTAGATTCGATTTAGTGATTCGATTTTTGAGAGGGAACCCCTGAAGCAAGAACACTAAGGCAAGTACGTATTCAGGCTCCTGCATGCCGTGCTTTTTGTCTCCGACGATGCACCCTCAACCCAAACCCCTAAACTTAGCGTAAACCCTAGAGAAAAGCGCAACCCCTAAACGTAAGCCTTAGAGCCTAGCTGACTAAACCTTAACTCCCTGAACAACCGAGGCGCGTGAATCTTTTGGCTGGGCGACTTGCCAGCCACGTCATCCTTGTGTGCGCTGTATCCGAAGGGCTTAGGGCTTAGGGCAGGATGAAGCCGTCATAGAATGCCTGAGACACCGCTGGCTTATTTCAAAAGCAAAATACTGAAGAGGTGCATATTGCATATGCATATAATTACATACATGCATGTATGCATGCATACATACACACATATATACACACATCTATCCATCCATCCCTCCCTCCCTCCGTCCATCCATCCAGTCAGCCAAGCAGCCATCCATCCATGCATACATACCGGTGTACCTACGTACGTACATACATACGTACGGATATAAGTATGTGTGTACATGTGCATATATATATATATATATATATAAATGGATACTATAATATGTGTATATATATATATATATATATATATGACTAACAGTGTTTACAACTCATCTTGCCAGTCCCAAACCCCTCACTTTCTAGGACAACTGGAAGAAATCGGTCAATGAACAATTGCTTTGTTGGATATCGCTTCTTGGTAGCCAAATCACGTGATCTGGGTCGTTCGGTTGCTCTGGCCCCACTGAAATGACAGTTTTCGTCTTCTCTAATTCGAAGATGTCGACGAGTGTCTTGGTTTTTGCCATCTAATGGTTCAGAATCAAAAAAGGATAAGGAGCTAATGCCTCAACAACCTCGTACACCCGTAGGAGCATGTCTACAAAATCTAATCTCATCATCCGAAGATCCTTTGTTCCATCGTATGTTTCATGGTCGTTTTTGGCAGGCGGGAATCCAACGGATGAGGGTCAGCCTGGGTACTAAACCCAACCCGAAAACCCTAAACCATCGACAGACTGTCGGTTTCCAGCGTGAGGGCCCATAATCAACCTATAGTCTCCATTGTAGGTCCCCCTTTGGGGTTACCTTTTAGGATCCTTAACATAAAATTTGTTAAACCAAAAAAAGGAACTACAACGGAGACTACAGGAGGGGTCACAAAATTCCCGTGTGGGGGGTTCCAGGCCTTAGGCCTGCCTTTCAAGTTAACAGAATCCTACTTGTCGGAGTATCATGGGGAACTAAAAGCCTAACTTTTTTGGTCATATATAGGGATTATATAGGGACTCTGCTACCCAAAAAATTGTTAAAGGTTTCCTACTCTACTACTAGGAAATCTGTCTGGCCCGATCTGCTTTAATGTTTTGTATCGCAGGGAGCAGAGGAGAACTGCTTTTGGATCCTCGCCTCTGACCCCAGCCCAGCTCTTCAAAACCACCCATTTCCATCCAAGTACAGTAGAAGCCAAAAAGTTGGAATATGAGTATCCTAACCCTTCTATGGTAAATTATAGGGTATCCTACCATGAAACCATATTCCAACTTTCTGGAGTTCCCTGTATAGGGGCCTTGAAAACTAGTCTCAGGATTTAGGGTAGGTTATATGCTATGATAACACTCAGGAGTAGCCTCACGAAGTATTATTCAGCGCTATTATAAAAGCTATGCCCTACCCATAGTCTCCGTTGTAGCTCCCTTTTTTGGCTTAACCTATTATGTATTTAAGGATCCTTTAAAGTAACCCAAAAAAGGGAACTGCTTCGGAGTCTCTAAGTGGGAGTTTCCGAAAATTAGGGTACCGTATTTTGGGGTCCTTAAAATAAGGATCCTATTATTTTAGGGTATTATCGTAGGGTCCCCTATTTTCGGAAACTCCCAAGTAAACCTCAAACTCCCGACCATATTCACTCTGCATCTTCGCTCCCGGAGTCGGGGGCCCGCACACCCTTCTAGGATGCCCAGTAACCTAAGAAGAAAGAATGCTCCCTTTTTGGGGTTTAGGGTTTAGGGTTTATAGGGTTTAGGGTTTATAGGGTTTAGGGATTAAGGGCACTACTGGGCATCCTAGCCTTGCTGCGCCGTCGCTGCGCTGCGCGCAGTGTCAGCAATCGTGCCTTCCACTCGTAGCGCACAGGATTGAGGGCTTGGGTTTTGAGTTCAAAGCCATGGAGGATTGCATACATCACCAATAGCCAGAGGAAGGACAAGGTTAAACTTTCAGAGTGTCCCCACCAACTCAACAAAATGTACTGTAGAATCAGATGGTGGAAGGATCCCTTCGCCCAGTCTGGCGCTTAAACCCCAGAATCCAAACCAAGAACGGGAAAACGCTGTAAACGTCTAAAGTAGCTCTTATGACACTAGGAATCCGAAAGCACAAACCCTAAACCCTACTATAGGGGCGTTAACAGTTAGAAAATGGCTTTGGGGCCATTATACCATAAGTCTAATAAGGAACCCTCAAAAATAGTATTGGTAAGTATTTCGGCCCCTGTACCATAGTCCCCTTTAAGGAAACCGTTAACAAGGAGATCCACAGGACAAACCCTAAACCCTACATTCTCACACACTCTGCCGGCACCTCCGCTTGCTCCAGGGCTCCACGCAATGCCTGGGCCAGCTTGAGCTCTGGAGTTTATCGCGCTTACAAGGGTTCTACTTCTGTAACCCACCAAAACCTATTTTTCGTAGGGTCCCTATAAATCCCATATTAGGGTTTACTAGGAACCTACAAAAAAAGTAGATTATGGTAATTTAATTTAAGGAAAAAATTTGTGAGGATTGTCATATGGACCCTCCATGGGGTCTTATAGGGACTCTAATCCCTAACCCCTAAACCCCGTAATGTACATACAGATTTGAATAAAAATATAAACAAGACTATACATATATATATATATATATATGTACACACATACATACACACATACATATATATGTACGCCTGCACACAGATGTAAAACACAACATAACTACACCACCCTGTCAAAAAGAACCCTACGCAGATCTCTAAAGCGCCAGAAAAGCAGACCTGCACAGTCTCTTCTGTGGTGGCAATCTCCCGCTCCAGCTCATTCGGAGACATTTCCTCGTCCAACCGCGCGGGGACAAAACCAAGCAGGAGCTTTGAAGAGAGTATAGAATAGGATTCCTTTTTCAAAGGTGACGAAGGTGACGGCGCTTTCATAAGGGTCTTAGGGATTGGGGTTGAGTATCGGGCCTTAGCGCTTAAAGGGAGAGTTTCTTTTACGGTTCCTGTGACGGTTCTACCCGTCAGCTCGCCTCCGGCATGCGACCAGCTTCACCAGGAAGTGCCATCAGAGGAAACGGGGAAGTCGCAGCAATCTGCGTCTAAAAGTTAGGCGCCCCGACCCCCAGGGAGCCCACTGCTATTGATACATGGACCTTGGCTTATAACCTTGGGTAAGACGCGGCCGTTAAGATTTCCTATGACTGGCCTGAGCTTGAAGCCACGAATTCAAAATGCCACCAAACCCTACAACCATAAACCCGAAGTCAGTGATTGCTGTGCGAAGCATCAGATGTCCAATAAGCTTGAACCATGCATGCGGCGATGATTCGCTGACTCTGGGCAGATATGGATTCAGCTGTTGGAGCCTGTATGACTTGTGGGTGCAAAGCCTTCTATTTTGCAGGGTTTGGGGCCACATGGAACCCTGAACCCTAAATTCACGTCACCCTAGACCAGGAACCTTGTGCCCGAAACCTCAATCCGTAACCCGGCACCAACGAGATTCGCCCCATGACTACGGGCCATGGGCTTGCTGGATTAGTTACTCTGGAATGGTGCTCCAGCGCCTTACTGAGCCCTTCGAACATGATCCCATAATTTTGTAGCACCAGCACATGAACAGCATACATTAACCACTATATCCTTTTGGAAAAACACCACATGGATAATTGTGGTCATAATCCTAAGCCAGGACAATGCAATGCCTATGCTCTCAGTGTCAGGCACTCAGGCTACTGTGTTGTCACCGTTCATTCCCACGAGTAGGGCTGGTAGAGCAACCGTATGAAGAATCACTGTACTACCGCACTCACTCATGAACACAGACTACGAGCATGTTTGTGCCGCTGTGCGGCTGAGCTTGATCTGCAGGTTGGCTCGACGCAAACAAGACACGTCCGCTTGGAGGTGAAGGGGTCGCAGTAGGCAGGTCACATAGCTGAGCAAGTCCTTTGATTCGCTATAGGTTCTACCTAGACCCCTGAGTAGGTGAAATAAAGGCCCAAAACCTATAAAAGGCTATTATTCTACATACTTTTGGGGTCCAGGTACCATCCATTCCCAAAGATGGCCTTATTCACGAAGCCGGAGGACTCTGAATCAGGGGGCGGCCCGCCGGTAAGCCCGGCACTTCGCCTGGATAGTCACCGCGGGAGGCGTTGTGAACTGGGGCTCCCTGAAGATCATGGCCTGGGGCGCCTCTCTTACTGCCTTCATCATCGTTATCTTGACAGCACATCCGAGATATTCAGGGCCTCTATCTTCTGAACGTGAAGTACAGACCTTTGTGTGTGTACTTCTGGGCTGCGTGGATGAAAATTCAAGATTTCGAGCACCTGCTCCAGCGCTTCTGACTTGCTCACGTAACGCATGCGAAACGGGACCAGCATTTTGAACAAGACATCCTTGCTCCCGGTAGGGTGAATCCAACCCTCAGGCCAGGGTGGCTCAGTTTGGATGACCATGGGCACATGTACATACCCATAGGCTCCATAGTATTTCCTTTTGGGGATTACCATATAGGATTCTATATATGAACCCCAAAAAGAACTACTTTGGAGCCTCTAGGTAGAGTAGACAAGTAGGTACTCACAAGCCTAGCTCAGCGACTGAAGGCTTTACTTCTAGGTGTGCATGCGCCTCCGATTGCAACTAAATCCTACAGCCGACAAGCAAAGCCCTACAGAAGCCTAAAACCTATATTTTGCCGAAGATGAAGAGTACGAACCCGAAAGCCCAAACCCTACGAAAGCCTGCAACACACGACATTGCTATGCCTCGCGACTGGACTGGTCTTCGAATGTGGGCCTCGGCTTTTTGGTTCTGGGAGAGGCTTAGTAAACCCCCCTTGCCCCCACCCGCCACCCCTCGAACAACTTCAATCCGCAATAGTGGCTGCGCGTTTTGGCGCCCCCAAACTTCTTTGGGCCAAAATTGGTGGGGGGGGGGGGGGCGGGTCTACGGTGTTTGGGAGGGAGGTCTCTTGTGGCACTCTTCTGGGCCGTTTCCGGCTGGCTCTCTCTGCTACTTCCCACAAGCTTTGAAACATGAAAGCAGGATGGGAATTTAACACAATTGAGGGGTAGTTTAAGATTCTGTGCAGGCCGAGTTTACCTCTATTGGACGGGAATTTCCACTATTCTGTGCAGGACGAGTTTGGCTCGATTCATGGGACCATTATTTACTAATCAGGAGGTCAGTTTATTCGCGTAGCAGGGGTGTCGACGCATCATTGTTGTTACAGCAGGCTTCGCCATACTGTTCAGAACACGGACATGCTGTTGAGCACACCTGTCGTACTACTTGCTTTATATGGGAGTTTCCGAAAATAGGGGACCCTCATATAGTACCCTGAATAATAGGATCCTCATTATATTATAAGGACCCCAAAATCAGGTACCCTATTTTCGGAAACTTCAATATGACATGGCCTTCAGAGCAGCACCCTCTTCTGTCGTGTTTTCATCCTCAAAGCATGGTCAGAAACTTTATGAATTTCGGATTAGGGTTTAGGGTTTGAGGGTCCCAGTACCCAAATAGTAAGGTTTCAGGGTCCAAAAGAGATATGGATTTTGGGACTTACAACCCTGTATACTATTTGGGTACTTGGACCCTTTGGGCCGTTTATCATAGGAATAGTCTCTCTGCAGTTCAATGTAATGCTCTAAGAGGCTGGTGTTTTGGGGTTGTTTGCCTGTCGGCAGACCCGTCACTACCCGCAGCTTCACAATCCTGCGTTGGTGCAGCGCCCACAGAGCACGATACGCCCGAATCAGTGAACATGCCTTCAACATCCTTCGACTATCACGGGACCCCTATGTTGCCTTACAGTCAACCCAACTCAATACCCTCAACACCCAAACCTTAACCCCAACACTAAAGCCTGATTCTTCGACCCGAAACGCCCGGGTTCACGGCACAGGGATCCTAAGCCCTGTACCTTCAACCTTCAACCTAAAACCCTAAACCCCTAAGCCTTCAACCTTAAACCTACAACCCTAGACCCTAAACCCCTAAACCCCTAAACCTAAAACCCTAAACCTAAAACCCTAAACCTCAAACCCTAAACTCCCCTACTTAGAACCCTAAACCTCAAACCCTAAACACCCATGCCTTGAGCCTTCCACCCCGGGACCCGGGCGGTGGCAGAGCACGCGGAAGCCCGCCAGGGCAGCCAGGCATCCCGGCAAGCTCGGGAAGCCACTGTGGAGCTGCCTCGAAACCCTAAAGCCTAAACCCTAAATCCTAAGCCCTAAACCCAAAATCCTACCTCCTAAACCCTAAATCCTAAACCCTCCATCCTAAAACCCTAAACCCTAACCCCCCTTGAACGCTTGAACTGTGAGGCTGCCTGAAACCCTACCGAAAGTCTCCATTGTATAGTTCCTTTTTGGGTTATCTTGTGGGGTCCTAAATATGAAGTTGGTTAACCAGAGAAAGGAACCATAATGGAGACTATAGGTAATTCCCTACTTCCCTAAACACTTAAACGCTTAAACTTGAACCCTAAACCCCTACTCCTCGATGCTCTCTCATTTTTGCGATGTCTGTGTGAACTTGAAGGGCCTGTTGACTCTTCTCGGAAGATACATGTTAGGGTTTAGGGTTTAGGGTTTAGGGTAGCCCTGAATTTGGCGCGGGGCTTTCGGGTTTAGGACCGTTTAGGACTTAGAGTTTAGGGCGTGATTGCGGGTTTTTACAGCCTCAGAGTTTGGGGTCTGGGGTATATAAGGCTTCTTTACGGCTGAGGACTTGACTTAAATGTAGGGTCGTATAGGGTTTTGTAATCCACGACTATGCCTCGAAATCAAAACAGGAACGCCTCCATTGCTGACGGCCGCTTCCTCCTAAACACCAAAACCCTTATGAGAACCCTCAACTCAAAGATTGGAACAAGTTATGGGGGTCTATCGTAGAATGACTATGAACATGAAACCTGAACGCACGGTTATTCGCAACAATTCAGAAGTAAGTTTAGGCCCCTATAGTTATGCAAATTTAATCGAAAGCACATCCCAAGCAGGGCCGAGTAGGGACAGTCATCCGAGTCGCTTTCGGGCTGCTGGCGGCAAGCCCGTCACCGTGGTGCGTGCTTGGAGTTGGCCTGATAAGGGCTGCATTGGGAAAACTACAGGTTTTAATGGGTGTTGCAGGGCTTACAGCGAGACCCAGGAAGTTGGAACATCGGTTTAGGAGGATTGGTGTGACAATCCCTCATACTGCACTTTAAGAGCCTTAAGGGCAGGTTTTTGGCTTCTACGATTAGGGCTTGTGGAGTGTTTCAGGCTTTGGGTGTGGCGCTTTTGCGTTTTGCCGAGCAGACGTCCTCAACGACCCTGGTGCTTAGCATGCTAAAGCTTCAGAGGTTGAGGGCTCCAGGGTCTTGGGGCTGTTTACGGCCATTACTTGGAGGCCCAGAGGACTTAGTAAGTAGGTTCTTAATGGGGTTATAATTGGGGTAACTCCATTTAGGGTACTTATCACCCTACATATAACCTGCTTACCAAGTCCCCTGACCCTCTAAGTAAAGCTTAAGCACAGAGCCCAATACCCGCTAAGAAACAGGCCTGAAGTTGTCGAGAACTTTCGCGACTATGCATCTATTATGACTACACTGAATGGAGCACAAACCGTTCCCAGCCTTAGCAGTGTGTTGTTCGGTAGGACAAACTTCAATCCTAGAACTGTACAGAACTTCAACCCGGACACACACACACACACACATACACACACACACACACACACACACACACACACACACACACACACACACACACACCACAACATGCCCTACGAAACACCACCCAAAACCAAGAAACATCCGCAATGGCAAGGCGCTACAAGACAATCCCTGCCTGCAGGTGGCCGAGGCAATCTTTGGCCGCGGCTCAGAGCAGGAGATGGATCCATGGCAGACGGTACTTGAAGGTTCATGGCTCCCCGAAGAGCCCGATGCGCTTCAAGCGAGGAATATTCTTGAATCACGTAGGGCTTCTTGTTCAGAAACGTTTCTCCGTGTCTTAGTTAGTTAGGATATGTTTGCTGGGTTTTCTGGGTACACAGACATCCCCCGCACCGCAAACTTAAAACCCAATATCAAAACGGATCACCACTTGGATGATCCCACATGTGTACGTATTGAAATATGCACTGATGTGTCGGTATGTTACCATTCCTTGATTTCTATTGATTCATGTTCGCTGCTTTGCCCATGTTCTTCTACACACACTTGTTGTGTGAATATGCAGAATGATGCTATGTGATTTCAGCTTCTGCGTTTTGGTGCCATCCCTAGTCTTCCAACGATTCCTGCCTCCTTCTGCCAAGCCAAGGCACAAGCCCAGCAAGGACTAGTGACTATTGAGGGTCTGTAGGGGTTCCTTTACAGGAACTACAGAGGTTCCTAGACAGATCTAGCATAATTGAGGGGTTTACCTAAGTCTCCAATGTAGTTCCTTTTTTTTGGTTTAACCAATCTTGTATTAAGGATCCTAAAAGGTAACCCCAAAAAGGAACTACAATGGAGATTATAGGTAGGGCTTCAGCACTTTTTTCCGGTTCAAGCTTCTGGGATCTTCGTCTTTCCTGGAGGTGAGGGTCTATGGTTTCCAATGCCGGGAATATTCGCGGCTCAGGGTTCAGGGGTGGGGTTTCTATATGAGGAATTACTATTATGATTGGGGAAGTATCCCCCAAAGCAGTACCTACCAATAGTCTCTGTTTCTTTTTGGGGTTACCTTCTAGGATCCTTAATATAAAACTGGTTAAACCAAAAAAAGAACTACAATGGAGACTATAGGCATGGTCTCCAATGCCGGGAATTGTCGGAGGCGTGGGGTGCATATAGGCTTATGGGACGTTAAGGCTGTAGCGCCTCAATGGCTTACTGAAGAAGGGCCCTGCCTCCAGGCAGAAAATAATTGCAGACACGGCAGATTCACACATCTGCAATTCTGGTTTCCGGCATAGCTGAGTAACATCCGTAAGGACACTTAATCTCATTTAATCTTAAGTTTAATTCGCTGAGAACGAACGCAAGTGCTGTCAAGGTAGGCTATGTTTGGCATCATGAAAAGCAGGAAAAGGAGCTTTGTGCTACCTATAGTCTCCATTGTGGTTCCATTTTTTGGTTTAACCAATTGTATATTGAGGATCCGAAAAGGTAGCCCCCAAAAAGGAACTACAATGGAGACTATAGGTAGAGTTTTACGGAGTCGGGCTTCGGGCTCAGGAATCCGCACTTTTCCGGTGCAAACGAAGGGAGCATCGCTTGATGCTCTCCGCAGCCTCACGCTGCAGTCTCATCTTCGTCCTTCAACGTGGCAGCTGTGGGCTTTGGGTCTTTGAAGCTGCAATTCCGCAATCGACAAGGCACAAATGAAGGGACATCTGATATAACGTAGGGAAACTGATTAGTTTCAAAAAACGAAAGCGGGGCTGTGACATGGGCTCTGAGCGGTATGGTTACTACTGGGATGCTGAACCCAAGGTGTCTGAGTCATGTTCTTACATCATCTGCGATGTTCGCCTCCATTCCGACGTCGTGGTGCGAAAGCTGCCTTAGAGCAGATAACAAGCGGCTGCATCATGAAACACACACACACATATATATATACATATATATACACATATACGGACATAGGTATAGATATACACATACTTATGTTTCTGTATTGGTCTATGTTGTATGTTATAATACCTTGCGTTGTTACACTCTAGTGTATTGAACTATACTATATTGTCTCAACTTCAACTCGGATCGCATATGTAGTATCCTAGCTGTCCGAAATAAAACTGAGCTGCATGTTCTCAAGAACCCTAGACTTTGGCTTTTGAAGTTGACATATGGCAAAATCCGTACTCTGGAACAAAAGAACATCCGTCTTCACAGATCCATTATAGCAACCCTTATAGACCCCTTTTAAAGGAACCTTATTCCAATTATTATAACTCCTTACAATGGAACTATAGAACATCCGTCTTTTGCCCATGCGCATTGCATTGCCTCGTGATCCCGTTCTGAGGCTGCGACTCCAGCTGCGCATCGAAGTCCTCTGCGATTTAATAGTCAGCCTAAACTCTAGGATGTATAACTATATGTATACAAGTATATTTATAACTATAAACATAAAGTATAAATATCAACTGTAAATATATATATATATATACATATATATATATATATATATATTAACAGATTAGGCTAGGATTCTTCCTTAACCAAACGAAGCCTTAAAGTCCCCATAAACCGAAGTCTGAAAAGAGTTAAAGAGCAACAGTACTTCCAGAAGTCTCGCTCAGTGGGTCGATCCATAGCACAGGGGCCTAAATAGTTACTATATTGCTAATACCATTATTGAGGGCTCCTTATTCTAATTGTAGTATACTGCGCCCAAAAACCCTATTCGATAGTAACTTGCAGAAGCGGGCCTGCAATCGGATGGCCAAGTCGCGGATGACACCGCGCAGTTGCTGTCGGCAGCGCCGTTCCTTCAAGGCTTCACTTACTTTCAGCGGTTAGGTCTTATCGAGCCGCCCTAGCTTGTCTTAGTTCCCTTTGGAACCCTTCATTAGAACCCTACATAGACCTGTACTGTACGAGTCGGCCTTCTGGCAACCCTTTATAGCAGATTACAGCAGTTCTTAGGAACCTCGAAAGCCCTCAAGCACTAAAGCCCTAACTCCAAACGCAAAACCATCCAAAAACCATCTGAACTCTGAAGAGATCCTTTATAGGAAGCCTTAGCATTCCTCATAGTGGAAGCCCTAAACCCTCATCCCAAAAGCCCCGAACCGTAAACCCCCAAAACCCTAAACCCTAAAGTGCTAAAGAGCAAAACCAGGAATCCTACCAAAAGAAACCCCCAAAGCCCTAGACTTGCCCTCAACCCTACAGTAGAAGCCAGAAAGTTGGAATATCATTATCGTAACCCCTTTAAGGAAAATTATAGGGGATCCTACCATTAATTCATATTCCAACTTTCTGGAGTTCCCTTTAAACCACTACATCCGAAACCAAAGGAAACCCTAAGAGCCTTCAGAAGAAACCTTTAAGCCCCAAACCCTAGACCCCTTAAGCCCAAACCCTAAACCCCTTAACCCTAAACTGGAAGGAAACCCTAAAGACCTTTAGAAGAAACCTCTAAACCCCAAACCCTAAACTCCTTAACCCTAAACCCAAAGGAAGCCCTAAAGAACTTTGGAAGACATCGCCTACTTTGGGGCCCTATACTACTAAGGATACTTTACAATAAGAACCCCCAGTAAGGGGGGTCTGGGTTAGGACCCTTTGGGAAGAACTTTAGAAGAAATCCCTAATCCCTAAACCCTAAACCCTAAACCCAAAGGAAGCCCTAAACCCTAAACCTTAGAAGAAATGGCCTGCTTCAGCTCGGAAGCCGCCGACCGAAGGGCGCAAGAGGCCTTTAACAGCTGCTCCTCGCAATCCTTGGTCTGGTTTAGGGTTTAGGGGTTTAGGGTTTAAGGTTTACCCAGAGGCTCCATAGTAGTTCCGTTTTGGGGTTCATGTTCAGAATTTTATAGGGTTTAGGGTTCTAGGGTATAGGGCTATGGTTTAGGGTTCAGGATTTGTTTTAATTTTATAGGGTTAGGGTTTTGGGT
The DNA here is from genome assembly GCA_905221615.1 of Symbiodinium sp. CCMP2592. NCBI lineage: Eukaryota > Dinophyceae > Suessiales > Symbiodiniaceae > Symbiodinium > Symbiodinium sp. CCMP2592. The sequence goes on from CAJNDT010001557.1 coordinate 798,731, forward strand.
TTTGGGTTTAGGGTTTAGGGTATACCCAGAGGCTCCATAGTAGTTCCGTTTTGGGGTTCATATTAAGAATCCTACAAGTTTGTAAGGTAACCCCAAAAAGGAACTACTATGGATCCTATGGGTAAAATTTAGGATTTGTTTTATAGGGCTAGGGTTTCATATGGGGTCATATTTTGAGATTGTTTTATGGGTTTAGGGTACTAGGGTATAAGGCTAGGGTTTAGAATTTGTTCAATAGGGTTAGGGTTTCATATGGGGTAAACTTTTGAGGTTGCTTTATAGGGTTTAGGGTTCTAGGGTATAGGGTTGGGGTTGAGGGTTATCAAGGCAATACTTGAGGATTTGTTCAAGGTTCCTGGCAGGATTTTAGTCCTTCAAATGTGGTTTGAATATGGTTAGGGTTCAGGGATTAGGCTTATTCTGGGGCTTATTGTGGCATTTGTTGGGTGACGGTTCAGGGTTTGGGGTCATTGTAGGATTCTATGTTGATTGAGCTTTTCTAGAACATATTTGTTGAGTCTCTAGCTATTGCCCCAAGGGTCCAAGTATCTTTTTATCATATACTCTCCAAAAATCCAACCTACATAGCTACCATCCTAAAAATGAGTACCGAATATTGGGTCCTTTGGACCCTTGGGGTAGGGCCTACAGCTTTAAGGGTCAAGCGTTTAGGGAACATTGAGCACTGTGTGAATAGAACCGAAGCTCCAGCGGGGGCGGGGTGCCAGGTTTGTAACGTGCTCTTGGTATGCTTGGTTGTAGAAGTTTTCATAAAACTTGAACGGGTGTCCTTCTGGATTTTGTAGAGTCTAAACCTGTTTGAACCGATTCAAGATTGTAAACAAAAACTTCTATGGGTATTTTCCAGGGTCTATCTGAGCTTTAACACTGTTTCGTCAAGGGTGAAACAAGTTCCATAAGGTTTTCCATCTTCAGTTGTCCGTGACGTCTTCCTGGGCTTTACAGTGATGCAGCACGATGCAGGACGGTAGGAGCGTGATTAGTTCAGATCTGTCGCATATTGTCATACAGAACTATAGTTAAATAGTTGCTTCGATGGCAATGACCAGCGGGATACAGCGACGCGTTCCCTGTGTGTGGTTGCTGGTCTCAGACACTGTGTGCCACCCACCACAGCAAACACTGAGTAGAATTAGCTAGCCCCTTGCGGGGTAAATACTGTTTGTTCTAATCTCGACTGCGAGGCGTCTGCGTATGCTTGACTGTGCATGCGCAAAGCTCCAAACTTCCAGCTTCTACTTATTTGCCCAGCTTTTGATTTTCCAGATTTCCGGATGTTCGTGCATCTGGAAAGTGTATGTACGCACACACACACACACACACATCTTCTTTTTCTCTAGGTAGAATACTACGCATTAATATCAATGTGAATATATATATATATATATATATATACGATATACGACGAAGGTATGATAGATACACAGATGTACGTAGATAGATAGAGAGATAGGTAGATAATTAGACAGGTCGATAGATAGATAGACAGGTAGAGAGATAGATAAAACAAGTGTATATATATATATATATATATATACATACATACATACATACACTCACACATATGTATGTGAGTGCAAGCAGGGCATACACATTGTCCCCCAGGCCGACCAAACTTCCAACATAATGTTACTATACATTGTGTGCACGTGTGCTTGCTTTTACCACTGCACGCCCTTAACTCCGCCCTCGAAACCCAGAGACTCCAAAGAAACCTGCGACTGAGGAATATATACTTTAAAACCACAGTAAGAACCTTTCTTCATGTAATGAACTCTCATTCCGTAGTCAGGGGCTCGGAGTCTTCGGAAACGGGAAGCGAAGCTGTCCAGCCGAGGGGCCTTTTGCGCCTGGTTCACAGACAGCCAGACCTTGAGAAGGAGACACCGCGCTTCGGCAAAGGCAACTGAAAAAAAGAGTAATGCAAGGGGCTAGTTTAGGCATGTTGGGGGCCCTACATATAATGGTTCGGGTACTGGCTATGATATACTCATGAACCACAGTCTATCTAGTACATGCATAAGGCTCGTGCCTGAAGCCCTTCGCACAGCTGCGGAAGAGGCTGCGTGGGCCTGGAGAGAGAGAGTTTGGCTGAGACATAGCAAGTAGCGATAGGCTGTAGTTGTAAGATAATACCTATATAGTCTCCATTGTAGCTCCTTTTAATTTGGGTTCTTTATTAAGGATCCTAAAGGTTACCCCGAGAAGGAACTACAATGGAGACTATAGGTACCGCGAAGGTACTTGTAAAGCCTGAAACTGTGAAATAGTACTCCAAACACCTTTTATACAGCGCAGAATGAAATAACAAATATTCAACGATATGACCCCAGAAACCCATACAGCCATTGTAAACGCCAAGCGTACAAGAAACCTTAAACCCCCCCAAAAAAAAAACTAAACCCTACAGCCCAAACCCTAAACCTAAACCCCGAACTGGACTAGGATACCCAGTAACCTAAGAATAAAAAGGCCTCTCTTTTTGGTATTGGGTAACTTTATAAGGAACCTAGGACTACATAAAGGGAATAAGGGTACTACTGGAGATCCTAGCTTCTTCAATTCTTCGATCTTTATTGGTGGCTTCCAAACCCAAGTGCCTCTTCTGAGCGCTTTCTGCCGCAGCTGCTCGAGCAGACAGGGCCTTCGGGGTGAGATTTCCCAGACAGGCCAATACCTCCTGAAGAAGAACGGTTTAGGGTTTAGGGTTTAGGGAAGAATATTCAAGCACAAAATTTTCGAGGGTGGCACCTGCTTTTTTTGTGTGCAGCCTGGTTTGGATTTTCCGTTTGCGCAATTACAGGGTTATGCAGGGTTTCACAGGCTATCTTGGGTCCTTCGTTTGCTTTCGGACTCGCAGAACGTCAAGAAAGCAATATCTGGCATTGAACGCACGGCCGCAAAGAGTGAAGACATCAAGACAGGATAGGCGACCTTTCACCTGTTTGCAAATCCGCCGAGGCCACAGGCCCAGGCGTTTTGGTGGTTACCTCAGGTACCCTCCACCTAATCCTCCTCCCTGCAGTCCAAATGTTTGGGGACACCCTGTTTTTGCGCTCGTTTGCCACCCCCTTGCCCGGCCTCCCCTCATTTTCTTTGATTTGCGGGCCTACCCGCCCCCTCCCAGGCCTCCTCCCCCTCTTTTTCCTCCACCGTGCCCCCCTCCCCCCCTCCTCCCCCCCCCTCCCCCCCCTCCCCCCCCCCTCCCCCCCCCTCCCCCCCCCCCCCCCCCCTCCCCCCCTTTTTCTTCCCTCTTTCCTGCTCCCACTTCTTCTCCCCGCCCTCGTTTCGTCTTCCTCGCCCCCGCTTTGGCTTTTGCGTCGTCAATCCACTGCCTGTCTTTCTTTTCAGGCTCTTTCTGTGTTGTTTTTTCTTGCTCCGGGCGGCATGGCTGGAAGGCCTTAACCGGTTACAGGCCCAGGCGTCTTGGTGGTTACCTCAGGTACCCTCCACCTAATCCTCCTCCCTGCAGTCCAAATGTTTGGGGACACCCGTTTTTTGCGCTCATTTGCCACCCCCTTGTCCGGCTCCCCCCCTCCCCGACACTCCCGCTTAGCATGCTGTATACAACATCCACTGCCGCCTCGCCCTGCCGCTACAGAGCCGAGGCGGGCGGCGTAGCGTTAAAATTACGGTTCCCTTGCTGCAGCCCTAGGTTAGTTTGATTCGAATCAGGTGTTTGTGATCTAGCCTAGTGTATAACTACGAGGAAGGTATTTAGATCCTTAAAGTACTCAGGGGATTTTTATCCCATTTTTCAGGGCATAGCCACTGAAATCCCACTGAGCAGGGTCAACAAGCCTCCTGTATCTAGCGGAGAGCCTCCGTGGCGTATCTCAACTGATCATCCAGGATCTGCGCCTGGCACGCTCTTTCGTTGCATCTCTGGCAGGGCTTGAAGAGTCACTCGTGAGAGTTGGCTTCATCCGGGTTCGGGGCGTCGACCAGCTTCCGGTTTTGGGGAAAGGGCTCCCAAGACATCAAACCCTGAAACCCTAAACCGTGGCTCTCGGGTGCCTTGTCTTGGCCCATCCGGATCTCCTCCTGCAGTGCCTGGCATGCAACAAACGGGATGACAACATCATGACCTTCGGTCAGCAACCTGGGCATCACACCAAGCTTGAACCCAATGTGACACGCACAAAACCCTAATTTCCACACCCAAGAGAGAGCCCTCGAAACAGCTGGCAACTACTTAGGACTTAGAGAAACATTTGGCAACTACTTAGGACTTAGGCATAGGGCGTACAGGGATACAGTACATTATGGAGCCCTACAGAAAACCATTCTAAAGGCCCGTATATGTCACACCACATCACACCCCAAATGCTGATTTCTAAGCCCTGGCCTCGCGCTGGCGCTGGCTCTCTGCCGCGCGCACTGCTGCAGAGGCATCTCGAGCCTCGGGTGGGTCCAGGGAAAGTAGGTATTGTTTATAGACTTTAGGCCCCAAAGTAGGTACTATTTGTATACTTGGAGCCCCAGGGTTGTGGATGCCTTTAGGAGTAGGGGTTTAGGGGCTTAAGGCTTGTCTTTGAGGATCTATGGGTTTACAGGGCTTCAAATCTCGGATCTTGTGTTTGCGGTGTAATATGGTGTAATTGGGGTTTAGGGTTTACCTAGACTAACGACTCTATCAGGGTCATACCATTTTTTGAATGGTACATTTGCTGCTCTGGGAAGAGTTTAGAGCTCCAGGATTCAGAGTACTGGTTACATGAGAATGATAATTTTCCTGCGCCGCTCTTATTGCATGTGTGCCTCATCGTCGTGAGAAAAGAGCTGCTCCTCCAAAATGCCTCAAACCCTGTGAAACCCTTCAACAAAAACCGTGAAAACCCTTACGGATACGCGGGGAACTTGAAAGTCTGAAAAGCTTCTGGGGAGAACTGCATAAACTTTACTATAAGTTATACATACCTCAGGAAGCATCTACAGGTTGCTGGGCCTTTAGAACCCTTACATTGAAGGGCAACAACTATGCTGCCAATCTCGCGATCTCGTCCTTATATGGCCTGCAGCTGTTTTTGGTGATTTAGGAGCTTCCGAAATGGGGGCTACCTTATCTTGGGGATCCTTATATTAAGGACCCTACTACTTAGGGTACTATATTAGGGTCCCCTATTTTCGGAAACCCCTAACCCTAAACCATAAGCCATTATAGAAGCCCTTAAAGGAACCCTTATAGATCCCTTAAAAGGAACCTTACATTCTATATTGAGGGTCCCCCATACTTCGGAAACTCCCATTTGTGGATTCCCTGAGCCTTGAGCCCCAAAACCCTGTCAGGCTCCCGGCAAGAGCAGATTTGGAAGCCTCCAACTCGGACCTTGGCGACATGGGGTTTCTTGAAAGGCTCCACAAAATTAATATAATACCACTACTCCACTACTACGACGGCTAAGTCTAAGTTAAATGAATGAGTTTTTGTTACTACTACTAAAACTTCTTGTCAAATAAGATTATTAATAAATTTAAAGGGTGGGCGGAAATGGGACTATGAGGGATAGGATACGCCCAGATTTTTGATGATCAGGGGACTTCGTACCTAGAAACGCCACAACCCCTTGAGTTCTCAAGCCCCGATATCAAGCTTCACTACATTCCTTTATGAAAGGGTTTTTGTCTCTGGATAAGTAGGTCATGATGCAGCCTTATAGAGACGATTAGAATTGGCCGGAAGCCTAGACAAGACACTACCTTTACGGTAAAGCACGTTTTGAAGAAGCTTCGCAACCTAATTGCATGACCCATGAAAAAGCTTGTCGGCCCTTTTGAAAGACTTCCCAGACATGAACGAAACTGCCTTAGGGTTCAGGTTTGAAGCTGGCTTCCCCGGGACGGTCTGCATCAGATAGGCAAGTGCCCCGTAAAGAAACAGATGCATAGGCTCCTGAAGGGGCCTAACTTCGATAGCGCAACTGCAGCTGCAAGGGTGCAACGTGTAAGGCACCGACGTCCAATGTTGGAGAGCCTTTCAGACGAACAGCAGTTGCAGAAAATGGACCTATGTCCTGTGTAATGGTATCCTCTTTCTAACCCAACGAGCCCCACAAAATGAGCCACAATCTTTTGAAATTTGTGATGCTGCAGGTTCTCCAAATCAAGGCATAAGGGGGAGAACCCGGAAACCCTAAACCGTGAACTCAACTAAGACTTGAAGCGCAAACCCTTAAACTCCCCATGTTCACTTCGCTTACGCAAGGGGGCAAAGCTCAGCAACTTGCGCCAAAGTTCTTTGCAATCGTGAGACCCTGGGACCATAAGCATTGCAACCTTGGTTGAGGATTTGAGAACGGGTTTCTGTAGGGGTTACTTGGACGATCTTTTGACTTACATACTAAGTCGGCTTACTAGGCTATAACGTAAGGATTATTGTCGAGGTTATAGCGGATTCAAAGCAGACATAGTCGGTCCAAAACGCCTCCGTCTGAGCTTTTTGCTTACGATCCAGAGTGTTACACCAAGCTTCTGAGCAGCTAAAAAACATCTACACCCTAAGCCGTAAACTGAACCCAAAAACCAGAACCATGAACCCTACCTATAGTCTCCAGTAGCGGGGCTTGAAGTACTCGATGATCTCCGTTGTGGTTCCTTTTTGGGGTTACCTTTCAGGATCCGTAATATAAAGTTTGCTAAAACAAACAGGAACTACAATGGAGACTATGGGTAAACTAAACCCGGAATCCCATGAGCGATAAACCCACAACCCTACAAAAACCTTTGTTCCAACACGCCTCATTCTGCTCTGCAAGTCGACGTGCGAGGGACATGCGTTCCTGCCATGGCGACAAAGAGCCCTAAGAGTTGAGTTCGAGCTGTCTTCGGCCCAGGGAATACCAGGCCGTCAAGGAGAATATGATAGGGTCAGATAAAGGCCCCATGCCGCGGTTTAGGGTTTAGGGTATGAAGCATTTCACGCTACCACTTCTTGATTGATAGCGTTTGGGCATGCAGGAACACTCCCTCAAGCGCAGAACCCAAAATTATGTAGAACCCTGCCACCTAGCAATGTAGAGCCACAGAACCCACCCCAAAGAACATGTCACACTGTATACGTCTATAAGCCTTCATTTCAAGCAACACCTGCCTCACCGAGTGCTTCCAGGTCCGCTTGAGCCCTTGCGACGTCGCCGGGACCTCCCAGGATTTTTTGGCGTCTGGGGGAGCTGGCAGAAGGAAGGAGAAAGAGTGTAGTGTTTAGGGGATAAGGATTCCGATGTAGCAGGAAAATGGTCATGATGGCGAGGCTGCAAATCGAACAAGGATACAGATGGGATCACGAACAATCAGAAACGCAATCAGCATGCTTGCAATGGCAAAATCACTACACACCGCAACACTTGGGTGGTTGTCAAAATTATGGTCCCTTTTTGGGCCCCCAATATAGTACGGCACCTATTGTTTAGGGTTCCCAAAAAGGAACCCTAATTTTGACAACCACCCACTTCAACACTGGAATCAGGGCCCAAGATGGCCCAGAGCAGTGTCAAGAGGGGATAACTAATAGCCTCGCCGAGTCTACGAATTACTAGAGAAGACATCGGAAACCACTGAAACCCCAAACCCTCAACCTCTCAATCCCAAGCCCGAAAGCTTGTAGGGTTTATCTTACCTTTGGTTAGTAGGGAATGGAGGAATGGGGTACAACTGTAACTACTGTTGCTACCATTCTTCCATTCCCTACTAACCAAAAATAAGTATGTAGCCCTAAGCCTTAAACCGTTCAACCCTAAACCCTAACGCAAAGGATCCAAAGTACTTATATAGTAGAATGTAGGGGTTTCTATATTAGGAATTACTATTATGATTTGGGGAAGCGTCCCCCATAGCAGTACTATAGGACCCTTTGGGAAACTCCCAGATCGAAGCCTTCACCGAGCAACGGCTCTGCGATGAGTTCGGCCTGGCTTCCTAGGATACCCAGTAACCTAAGAATAAAAAGGCCTCTCTTTTTGGTATTGGGTAACTTTATAAGGAACCTAGGACTACAAAAAGGGAACAAGGGTACTACTGGGCATCCTAGCTTCTTCAATTCTTCAATCTTCATTGGTGGCTTCGGGACCCCTTATAGCAGAAGCCTAAGCGTTGGAAACCCGATAGCCTCAATCCCTAAGAGCAAAGTATAGGGAATCCCAGCACGATTTGTCCTTAATTGGGTTTCCAACATTTTGGAGTTTACAATAAGTTCCTTTAAGGGGCTCCTCTGAGGGGTACTACGAGGTTGCTATGAGGGATTTCGGGTTTCGGAATTTGGCGTTGGTTGATCAAGGACTAAGCTTAGGGTTTAAAGTTTGGTGGATCGAGGGACTCAGTAAGTAAAAGTTGGAAAACTCCAAGCAGTATCAGAGTGCTGAACACCCCAGACGAATCTGCTTGTTAGGTTTTTGGGTTCCATGATCAGTTTAGTTAAAACAGCAACGACCCCTGGCCCTAAATCTATGGTTCTTCTCCGCAGTGTTAACCACAACCCAAGATTGCGGAAGATGACATGCTGACGAAGTCCGGATTCCTTCATGTAGGGAAACAGTCCAACCCTCAACCATTCACATGACTTTCTGTAAGCGCCCGGCTGTACGAAGAACCCCCGCCTATAGAAAACCGGATGTCGCAGCCTGTCGAAAGCCCGAGAGCCCCTTACGAATCGAAGCCCCGCTCAAATACTTGAACAGCAGACAGAGCTGGATTGAGCTGGAGGGTTCCAGGTTTAGGGATTAGGGTTTGGGGTTTAGTATCTTCGGCTCCGAATTACCTATTACGGCTTTCCCTCGTCCCTGTATCAAATGCATCTACGTAAACTAAGAAGTGTTGGAGATGAAGCCTTGCCCTTGTTCGCAGGCACCTCGCGGTGCTGCAACTCCCATCGCAGAGCCTGCCCGACGCTGTTCGCTCAGGAAGGCTTCGGGGTTCGTGATGCTTCAGATTTCATGACTGGTAGTTCAGGATGCAGGGTTGAGCGTGGGGTTAGGATTTCCAGGAAAAGGAAGCATAAGCAATCACTTTCATTTATCGACCGCACATCCCTCAATCGCAGGGGACAAGGAAATTCAAAGAAATTGGGTCTCGGATCCTCTACAACTTGTCCCCGCAGTCCGGTGTACCGGCTTCTTCATTGCTCAAGAACATCCAGAGAGACTGTAAACAATCGCAAATAAAATCATTTTTATCACGGCAACTGTCAAGAACTCCCCCGACCCCAGCATCCCACCGCATAGGTACAGTGTGTTTAAGTGAAAGCCTGCAGCCGAAAAAAGCAAACAACATCGAACCAAAAAACACCAACGCTGAGACTGCCAGACCCTAGACCCCAAAACACCCAAAGTTGAATCCCCCAGACCTTCCAAAATCCCTCAATTAAGGAATATACCTTAATTCATATTAGAGACCCTCTTATAATTTAACGTATATTCCTTAATTAAGGGATTTTGGAAGGTCTGGGCCTAAACCTTCAAAAACCATCAAACCCGATGACTCACTCAATGGAGGGAAGTTCGATTAGTCTTGCCCAACCGCTAAACGTAAAGCCCATAAAACCTTTGAGCCTGACCCAAAACACCCAAACTAAAATCTTAAGCCTTTGATCACAAGCCCGTAATATCGGGTTTTTGGCCCCTTACACTACAACCATAATCAGGAACAACCCCGAAATAGTATAGGCACTTAGTAAGGCCTCTACATGTAAAACGAAATAGTCTCCATTCTAGTTCCTTGCTACCTTTTTGGGATCCTTCATATGAAATTGGTTAAACCAAAAAAGGAGCTACAATGGAGACTCAAGGAACACCTTGAACCTTAACCAGGCTAAGTGGAAGGCCCCCCGCCGGTGCCTCGGGTCCTCCAGTACCGCCATCGCCTGCCAAAGGACGGTCAATGGCGATTTAGCGATGTGGGTTCAGGGGTTTTGAGGAGTGTAGGATTTTCAGGTGGTTTGAGGGTACAGGGTGTAGCGGGTTTATTGGGTTTCATTTTACAGGGTTTTAGGGTTTGGGGGTCCGCCGATCTCCAAATGCAGGGCATGAGCATCACTTGCGAAACAACTACGTACTTGAGAAGGAACTGCTGTAAATATTAAAAACCCTAAACCCAAAGCCAACACCCTAAACCCTCTATGGATCCCTTTCCAGAACCCCATAGAGGAACTCTAGAAACTCAAACTTCAGAGCTTCAAAACAACTTTGCATTGCACCTCCGATCTCGGAAGACAGCCGAGCACCTGCTCGGCCGGGCTCTGAACATGCGGCCACTGTAATAGCAACAGTGACAGCAAACAGTAGTCATAGTTTTCATGAACTAATACTGATATAAAGTCTATCTTCAAGTTACATTATAACATACAATATGTACTGCAGAAGATATATCATGTATATATATACATATATATATATATATATATATTGTAGACATGTGCTGAATCGTAGGCTAGCTCTGAGAGGCCCGAAACCCTGTGCTTGAATGTGGCTTAAAGCATGTAGGGTTCGGGGTTTCGGGTCTAACGTACCCTTACCTGGAGCCTAAAGAACCTACCGTTCTAGAGTTCCCTATTATGATTTCTTAATACAAGTCCTTACAAAGGTAGGTTATTTAGGCTCCAGGTAGGCCCTACAACAACAACCTCAACCCAAAAGGCGATGTAAAAGCCTACTTAAAACACACAGCCTTGCTCGCCGAAATGGAGGTTCCGGGATCTCGAAACTCACGCCGGAGGTTCTAGGATTCAGGGTTTAGGGGTTGTTACATGTGTGATTTCACGTTCGGGGTGTCCAAAATTTGGGTGCCTAAACACCTATAAAGTTTGACCTGAATCCCCAAATGCTTGGAGTCTAATCGCTAAGCCCATCGAACATCGACTTAGGTTTTAGAACAGCGTCCTGCGGAAATTAGGATATGGTAGTTCAAGGTAAACCCCTGAACTCTCCTCGTCTTCGAAGGTAGGCAAAGCACCTGTCCTCTGGACACCGCCAAAAAAAGAGCGGAGCTCCAAAACAGCATAACCCAAACCCAAAACCCTAAACATCCCTAAACCCTAAACCCTGAACCCTAAAGCCCTAAACATCCCTAAACCCTAAACCGTTAAGTTTGCGGTTTTTTCCGGCACCCAGCCTTGCAGGGCATGAGGGGGGTCAGGGTTTAGGGTTTAGGGTTCAGTGATTGGGATGTACAACAAGTTCCGAGTTCGAGGCTTTGTCGGTTCTCGTGCCGCAGGTTCGGGGGATAGGAGAGTAGGGTTTCAGGGTCAAGGGATTTGGCTTTAGTGGTGCTTGCTAGATTCTGAGGCTGCCTAGGGATGATAGTGGAGCATGGGGGAGGCGCTCATGCCCATGTGCATAGTTTAAGGGTTTTGGTGTACACTTCCAGGGGCAGGACAAGGTGCCTCAGAACCCCATTTAAAACACTCCTCCGGGTGATTGTCATTTATAAGGGGCTTGCGAAGACGCAATAAAGAGAGCGTGATTTGCGCAATATTCAGAATCTTACGGTGACTTAACGTATATTCACGAACCCCTTATAAAGGCTGGAAACCCAAGACCGCAACAAGATTCCTCGTCATGTCATCTCTGAGCCGCAAGCAAGCATCCTCTAATTGAGAGGAGAACGTGGACAGTGCCTGGCACGAGACATCAAGTTGTTTAGGGCTTGGGTTCGTGGCTTTAGGATGTCGCGTCTGAGCTTAACATGTAGCACCACACCCGGAAAAAATGGTAGGTCATGGCCACCACTGTACTATAGTACTAAGCAGGTTCATACCCGTATATGAACCAGCAGACCCACTGAAAGAGCCATCATGACGAGCCCCAAACACTTAAGGAGCCTCTCAGGACCTCGAAGGCGTTTAGGCTTCAGACTAGGCTTCCGCTAAGGGTCCAAGTACCTGATTATCATATACTCTCGAAACCAGTAACCTACATAATTATTATCCCAAACCCGAGTACCTGATTATTGGGTGCTTTGGACCCTTAGGGTTCGGACTGCCAAAGGGGTGGTTGTCAAAATTAGCTTCCCTTTTGGCTCCTTAATTTTAATACGGCACCTAGTATTTAGGGTACCCAAAAAGGGACCTTAATTTTGACAACTGCCCAAACGTACTCTCAAAGTGTTTCTTCATGTTTTTGTATACCGATCCTTCGTAAGCTTGAGTCGGAACTCCTTGCCAGGTGGCACGAGGCCTAGTCTATACATATATACACCAACAAGTACGTCTCTCAGCTCCCACAATCCATGGCCCAAAACCTCGGCACAGCTGAGCTAAACCCTGAAAAACCAAACTCCAAAGCCCTACACCCTACAAGCACCAGACAAACCCAAGGAGCGCCGCCAGATCCGACATCTTATAACTAAACAAATAAATAAGTAAATACATATATATATATATATATATATATATATATATATATATATATATTTATTTATATTGATATGTTATAACGTAACATGCAAACATGACTTGAGCAATAGCACTTTTGAGTAACAGCGTTTTAACAAAATGCTAACAACACGAGCTGCCATTGAGTGCATCTTATGGGCGCTCTTTTCCGTTTTCACACTTTCGCGCTGAAGCACATCCTAGTAGCTGACAAAACATGTTAGGCTCAAGAGTCACCAGGTGTCGCGTCTACCCCTTCAGGTGGCGCTTGGAGCAACAGAAGGAAGTGGGGAGTTCTAGGATTCTAGGCATATTCAAACCATGAAGCTACCTGAACTGTGAGGCCGCAGGAGTTCCTGAATCCTAAGCCAAACTGATATCCCAAAGTCTTTCGAATCCTTCTAGGCTCCCTGAACATCATTTGAAGCGCAGCAGTTCATAGTAACACCTGAAACCCGCTTCTGATAAGGCAGGGATGTTCACCCCACACCCCGCCCCGGCTACAAAGTCAGAAACGCAGCAGAAGCGTCCTCGCCGGCACTTTGGCGACCAGTCTCCGCTGCTTCTGCAGCCACCTATCTTGTCTTCGCTTCGTGTCGGATTTAGCGGGGGCGGCGGTTGGGTTTCTGCAGGCGGTTGTAAGGGAAGTACCTTAGCTTCCAAACTAATATCATTTAAGCTTTGAGAATTAAAGGCTGCAGGATTCCTGAGCACGGCTTACGCCAACAGGAAAACAAGTAACATGCGCATGCTCAGTGCTATTGTTTCCGGGGACAGATCTGCACTATCACTTACTTCATATAGCGATAGAACTGATAGAACTAGAAACCCTAAACCCTGTTACCTAACTAGTGCCACTAGTTCGTAGAACCCAAGCATTACGGATGTAGTCTTCCCATTGTTCAAGAAGGCCACGCGCATTCGGTGAAGTATCATTCTGGTCATCATCCTGCCGCGAAGGACTGTGACTACACCCGTGCTGTTTTCATTGGTTGCAACAGCACTGTTTTCGAGACCCTTGATGCTCTTGTTGTTCTTGTTGTCCTTGCTGCTGCTCGCGCAGCTCTTGCTGTTGCTGCAGTCATGGTCGCTGTCACTCTGGGTTTTGACACCTTAGAACAGTATAAGGTAGAAGCCAGAAAGTTGGAATATGATTATCGTAACCCCTTCAAGGTAAATTATAGGGGATCCTACCATTAATCCATATTCCAACTTTCTGGAGTCCCCTGTATAAAAATCCTAAAGCCAAAAGCTAGGAGCTGAACCCGGGATCCTCCAAGCCTTAAACCCCAAGACCCTTCACCCGGAACTCCACAAAACCTTGCTGCCGGCGGAAAGACCTTATCAGAGGCTTCAGGGCTCCTTTAAAGGGATCCCGGTTTAGGGTTTAGGGTTTAGGGTTTAGGGTTATCCCTAAGGGAGCTCTATGACCATCATCATCATCATCATTGAGCACTGGGAATCTAAGTTTTCTAGGGCTAGGGCTGAGCAAAAAAACACACAAACCCCGAATGCCTGGAGCCGAGGCGAGCAGCCCCAAAACCCTCAAGCTCCGCTTCCTCTAGCTATAGCCCCAAGGGTCTAAGTACCCAATAATCATATACTCTCCAAAATCCTAACCTACGTAACTATTATCCCAAAACCGAGTACCTAATTATTGGGTCCTTTGGACCCTTGGGGTGGTGGGAGTTTCCGAAAGTAGGGGACCCTAAGATAGAACCCGAAAATAGGATCCTTATTATAAGCACCCCCCAAAATAAGGTACCCCTAATTTGCGGAACGCCCCTCATAGGCAAACGAATGAGTTTGCCGGAAGTACGTGTTGCAGGGGCCAAGGAGCACAATAACAAAACCCTGCCCTTGACAACCTGAAGGATATCCTGATATCCTAAGCGTCAAGTCAAGCTAAACCTTCAACCCTGACCCTAGAAAAACCCTGCCTGTAGGCCCAAACCCCTTGAACTAGCAGTTTGAAGCTTCATAAGTATAGGGTACAAACCCTAAAGCAAGTTTGGGGATCCACAGGTAAGCCCTCCATGGACTGGCCCTCAAGCCACCCTCAAATCCTCTAAGCCTCAAACCATTAAACCGTTCCATATTCCCGTAAGGCTGCACGTGCCCAGCAACTGTGGCCCTGAAGTACCCATGTTGCGACTACTTGAAGGCCGCTATACTACTACCTATAGTCTCTATTGTAGTTTCTTTTTTGGTTTAACCTATTCTACATTAAGGATCCTAAAAGGTAACCCCAAAAAGGAACTACAGTGGAGACTATACGTAGAGTTACTACAGTTATATCGCGACTACAGGGGGATGGTGTTTCTACTTGCGCAGGCTCAAGCCCTAAACCCCAGATGCTAGAGTGAGTTGTTTGTATATACTATATGAGGACATGGGCCAATAGGGCTCACATTGTACCTTATTTGGGGGTCCTTATAATAAGGATCCTACTATTTAGGGTACTATATTAGGGTCCCCTATTTTCGGAAACTCCAGAGCACTGCGCGCCCGAGCCTTTGCTTGACTTAAGCAGCCTCGCCAGGTATCTGCCTGGCACCGAGCTGTCCATGGACTTAGCTTTGGTTAGTAGGGAATGAAAGAATGGTAGTAATGGTAGATATAATTGTATCCCCATTCCTCCATTCCCTACTAACCAAAGATAACTGGATGCTTAGGGATCGGAATAAGGTTTAGGGTTTAGGATGCTTAGTAATCGGAATAAGGGTCGACTGTAGTATTGTTATAACCAGTCGTATTGTTATCACCAGGCACCTGAGAGGAACAGTATGAGTTTTCCTGTTGCCGGAAGTCGGCTGCAAGGTCAAGTGCCCAGACCTTCCAAAATCCCTTAATTAAGGAATATACCTTAAATTAGAATAGGGTCCCTAACATGATTTAAGGTATATTCCTTAATTAAGGGATTTTGGAAGGTCTGGGTGTGCAGACTGAGTTCAGGGTGGGTTTCGGGTGCAGGGCAAGTTGAAGGTCTTGGGTTGCCGGTGGATCGAGAGTTTTTGAGCTAGGTTTGGGGGTTTAGTTTGGGGGTATGTTATTCTGTAAAATAGTCTCAGGAACCCCATAACACTATTCTAATTCTTGTGGGTTTGCGGCTTGAAGATGGATGTGCTGAGAGTGTTCCTTAGTCACTTTTTGGGGCTTCTTTTGACGATTTTTTGCTGGGAGCTGAACGGTTCGGCTGGGCTTAAGGCTGAGAAGCGTCCTACCCTTGTATGAGGCTTTGGTTGGGCTTGGGTGCTCTAGAACTAGTATGATTGAGGTGCATATCAGAATATATAGTCATATAGTCGGAAGGCATGCATTCCTTGAGTAAGGGATGTGTTGAGTCTGTTGAGTCTCTGCGTGCATCTGCTGCCCTCCACCAGCCTGCACCCCAAGCGTCGACGCGCCTCGGACACGGTCGGGGCTTTATGGGTTTGTAAAGGGTTTCATGGGGTGGTCCCAGCCGGCTGAGGTAGGTGCTATAAGTGATAGATTTCCTGTAAGGCTTCCACTATACCTACGAGCTACCTCAGGCGTTCTTCACACAAAAATGTCGAAGGAAAGGCTTCAGGTGGGGTTTAGGCTGAGGGTTAAGGGCATGGGGGGTTGGGGGTTTGGGGAAAGGAATACTTGGGTAGTTCTCTAAATCTGGCTCTCTGTTTAGCTCCATTTTACGGGGGTGCCTTACTATTTTGGGGACCTCAAAAGGAACGTCAACTTAGGGAACCATTTTTTGTCTCCAGTGTAGTTCCTTCTTTTGGCTTAAACCACGTGTTGGTTCATGTGTTAAGACCAAAAAACAAGGGTAAATTTAGAGATAGTATCCTCTATAATGAACTACAATGGAGACTATAGGTACAGCCATATCAGCAGCCCGCCCACTCTGACTGTAAGGAAGGCTCCCGCTAAGTACCCGGCTGTCGTATGCCTGGCTGAGAGACTCCTCCAGCATGGACACCTGGGTTTGGGGTTCAGGCTCTGGGGCTTCAGGCTTCAGGGCTTGGGGCTTTTGGGGCCCCCAAAAAGCATAAGCAAAAAATAGGATAGGGATATCGATATCTCATATAAGCCCACTTATAATGAAGAGCAATAAGGTCGGGATATCCCCATAGCATGCTTATGCTTGTGTGCTTGTGTGCTTTTTGGGTCCCTGAGCTTTAGGCTTCAGGGTTCAAAGGTTTTGGGGATGAGGGTCTTCCAGCTAGGATGTGCAGGGTTTAGGGTTTAGGGTTTAGGGTTTAGGGTTTAGGGTTTAGGGTTTAGGGTTTAGGGAAAAGAAACCAGGGTTGGCTGTTGAAGCAAAGTCGACAAGGCCGTGTCTACCCAATGTGCTATGTAGTCCTTCTAAAGAAAATGAAACACCTTACCGACCTGTCTATTGTTTTTGAGGGGAGTCTGAAAACGAACACCCTAAGCACCGCAATCTCTAAAACCCCAAACCGGAACTGGCCATAGAACCCTCATAGATCTGCTGAAGAAACCTGAAGTCACCCCAAACCCTCAACCCTAAACCCTAAACCCTAAACCCTAAACCCTAAACTCTAAGTTCCTGGCCAACTGATGGCGTCGGAGAGCTTCTTCGGCACCTTTCTGGGATGTCCAAGGGGCCCCAGACTAAGGAATTCTGTCAGCGTGTTAAAAGGAGTTTATGAGGATTCTGCGAGGGAGCAGAACAGTGTGCCGGGCCCAAACGAAACAACGATTAGGCACTTTGGTTTAGGATAGTTGTATCGTAGGCGACTACTTGGGGACTATATTGTTAGCTTTGCTGTTGCTGTATTTTGCTCTGGTTACCATTGCTATTAAGCTTGTTACTACTGTCATTATTATTATTGTTGTTAACACTCGTACTATGACCACTTCTATTCCTATTATTGTCACTATCCGGATTGCTACTAACAGTACTAGACCGTACCCCTATTACTATGTTATTATTGTTGTCAGTACCATCATCTTCTTCTTCATTGTTATCACCATCATCATCGTTCTTGTTACTATGATAACTATTATTGCAGTGCTCTGCTATGAGGTTGTCTATTGCCACTGTGTTTTGTTGTTCATACTACTGTTCTTATACTTGTCGCCGTTATCTTGATTGTAAGCTGGTGGACCCTTAATAAAGGGTTTATGGTTCAGGGCATGGGCATCACTTGAAGGATCAAGGGCTATGAGGCTTGTACATTTTGCTGTTGGGCTTACGTGGGCTGCTCCAGGGAAGTACCGGGGACGTAGGATGACGGGGTGCACAAATACTGTTGATGGACAAAATCCTGCATGACCCATAATAAGGAATATACCATAATTCCCATAGTTTAGGGTCCTTAAGGCAATGCAGGATTTTGTCCATCAGCAGTAGTTCAGGCCCATTATAGCAACTTGGGAGCTGTGCCTGCTGCCACGGTTTCGAGAGAAGCCAGCTGCTGAGCCTGTGCCTGGAGCAATTCAGTCAAAGGTGTAGGGAGGCTTGGGGGGGACAGGTCTTTGTAGAGGTTTAAGGTTCTCTGCTGGGCTTTAAGGGGCTGGAAATCCTCTCTTGTGATTGTGGTGTCTGCCGACTCCAAAAAAGAGACCGAAACCTTTTGATTGAGCAATTTAGCTCGTATTACAAGGCTACAAGGAGCCGACAAAAACAAAATACCACATTCGAGGAGCCTGAATAACAGGACCCACCCCCGCCCCCACCCCAAAAAAGCCCATACTTACAGTTATGAAGTCAGCCCTCGGGCTCTGGTTAGCGAATCCCTAGGCGCCCATGTGTCTATCTAGTCTATACTGTGTGGGTTCCTACTTAAACCGTTCAAGGCCGAAGCATGTGCTATATATATATATATATATATACACATACATACATATATACAGATATACATATATATATATATATGTATGTGTGTGTGTAGTAAGGCTATCGTGGGCTATTCATATATAGCCATCAGCTTCCCAACAAAGATTTTTGTAGGGCTTAGGATTTAGGGTGCTTTGCATACCGCCCAGTAGCCCGGTGTTTGCAGAACTTCAGCCCACGCAGAGGACCGTTCCCAACCTCTAGATAATGAAGCCAGCATGAACAGTAGGGCCGTTCTTCAAAGGACCTCTGAATCATGAATGCAGCACCCATCTAAGGAATAGCTTAAGCTCTCTTGGAAGCCTGGGCTTGACGGCTCTATTCCGGCCACAATAAGAGGTCGGGCGCGTTTAAAAAACATCTGCCTAGAGGCTCCGTAGTAGTTCCTTTTTGGGGCTTATATTTAGAATCCTATAGGGTAATCCCAAAAAGGAACTACCTATGGGGCCTATGGGTAAGGTTCATCTGATATTCTGAGTTATGTCGATGCTCTTGGGCCGGCAAAAATGTATCAACATGTGAGGCTTTCGCTGTTCTGAGAATGAGTCTGAGGGCTACTTTCGAAACTCCAGCTATCCCGCCAAAGACTACATGGGAGTTTCCGACAACAGGGGACCCTAATGTAGCACCCTAGATAGTAGGATCCCTATTAAAAGGACCCCAAGATAAGGTACCCCTAATGTTCGGAAACTCCCATATGAACCAACAAGCCTACTTCTAGCCCCACACCCCACGCAACATGTGGTTTTCAGATCCACAGGTGCGCCCTGAACTCTACAGACCCTTGACAGCCCTTAACAAACCCATAACTTGACTACACATCCTTAAAGAAACCTAAACCTCCCAATATATTGTTACGGTGTAATGTCGCGGCAATCATAACTGAATTATGTAGGGTTCTGGGGTCTACTACAACACTATATCTGCATAGAAACGACAAGGGCGCACTGTAAGTATCTATTCCGACCCTGAACAGAAGTGGGCTTGAGAGTGTATGTATATATGCAGGTATGTCTATATATTCATACTGGAGCTACATGCACAGGAAGTATAAGGGCACACAAGAGATAATCACTCCGAACCCAGATTGCATGGGGCTCTCGTTTTGGGACCAGAGCCTCAGCAGCTGACGCTGCCATGGCTCGGCCAAGAAGGTCAGGATTTGCTGGCCCTGGGGTGACCCTAAGTTAGGGTCCATGTACCTAAATCGTATATACATTGGCCTTAAAATAGTCCCTATATAGGTACATTGGGGCCAATGTATATACTATTTGGGTACATGGACCCTTAGGGTGAGTGCCTTAAGGCTCTGTCGTGTTTCATGTTGAAGGCTTAGGGTTCAAAGGCGTTATAGTGTCTTCTACGGCTTAATAAAGCTTTATGAGGTAGTATACCTATACTGAACATAGAACCCTAGCAAAAATTACAATCTTAGCTGTTTCTTAGGGATTATAATAACCAGAAATTAAAAGTTTCCAAGTACCCCTAAGACGACTTGCCAGGGGTTTCTGAGGTTCCAAGCGATTCCGTAGGGGCCTACGGTTCCAAAGGGTGCTATGCCATGGATTGCTCAGACCTTCCAAAATCCTTTAGTTAAGGAATAGACCTTAAATTATAGTAGGATCCCTAATATGATTTAAGGTATATTCCTTAAGTAAGGGATTTCGGAAGGTCTGGGTGTATAAGCGGTAGCAAGGGTTGTATAGGGTCCTGGAACAAAGGATCCTGGAGCAAGACTCTATAGCTGAAAAGAGAATGAAGTGTAAGTTCATTCTAGACGTGACCTCAATAAGAAGCATATGGCTGTGTGGGTGAACGTATAATAAACAATACGGACTATTATCTATACAAACTCCAAAGTCGTATGAACAAATACGAAAACGCTACGAAACCATTATTGAAAAGCAACAGGCACATAAAAAGCAGCAACAACAACATGAAATAAACAACACACAAACCTACTGAATTAGTAGTAAATGAACAAGTGCATGAATGAATGGCTAAATGAAAGCATCAACCCATAAATGCATTATGGCATATATATATATATATATATATATACACATGTACTGTACATACACGCATATATGTGTCCGTATATGTGTAAACATTTACTATACATGTAGAGATATACATACGCATATACATGTACATATACATGTACACAAACACAATCACAATCACAATCACAACGACAATCACACCGAAAAGAAACACATGCACTCACACACACACACACACACAGACAGAGGCACCCACACAGAAAAAAAGAAACATATGTATGTATGTATGTATGTATGTATATATACATATATATATATATATATATATATATTATATATGTACACACACAAACACGAACACAAACACTCATCTTCCACGAAAAGAAGGACACGCCGAGGCTCGGGCCTGCAACTGGCGAGGCGCCCGCGCGGTAGGCGTCCAAGAGGCAGCGGGCGACGAGGCCCCGGTGGCCCTGCTTTTGGGGAGGAGGTCCAGGGACATTTAGGATTCCTTTAAAGGGATCTATAGGGGTTCTATAAAGTTTAAGTTTTTTTAAGGGGTCCACATAGGGGTTCTATAAAGTTTAGGGTTCCTTCAAAGGGATCTATAGGGGTTCTATAAAATTTAGGGTTGTTTTAAAAAGGGATCTATAGGGGTTCTATAAAGGTGATGGCCCTGCTTTGGGGAGGGGGTTCAAGAGTTACTGGGGTTTAGGGTTTGGGTTTAGGGTTTGGGTTTAGGGTTTGGGTTTGGGGTTTGGGTTTAGGGTTGGGGTTTAGGGTTCCTGTAGAGGGATCTATAGGGATTCTAAAGGTGATGGCCCTGCTTTGGGGAGGGGGTTCAAGAATTACTGGGGTTTAGGGTTTGGGTTTAGGATTTGGGTTTGGGGTTTGGGTTTTAGGGTTTGGGTTTGGGGTTTGGGTTTCGGGTTTGGGTTTAGGGGTTCCTTTAAAGGGATCTATAGGTGTTCTATAAAGGTGATGGCCCTGCTTTCGGGGAGGGGTTTCAAGAATTACTGGGGTTTAGGGTTTGGGTTTAGGGTTTGGGTTTGGGCTTTGGGCTTCGGGTTTGGGTTTAGGGTTCCTTTAAAGGGATCTATAGGGGTTCTATAAAGGTGTCTAGGGGGTTCAGGGACCTACAAGGGATCCTAGAAAGGATCCATTAGGGTTTAGGGCTTTAGGGTTTTAGGGTTTAGGGTTAGGGTCTTGGGTTTGGGATTTTGGATTTTGGGGATCAGGGTTTCCAGGTTTAGGGATTTCGAAACAGGGGTGCTTTTCCGAGGATTCGCTTTCGGAGGGGGGGGGGGGTTCTTGAAACGGATGCCTTAAAGGAGTTCTGCTCCATTTGAGAGTTTCCGAAAATCATGGGAACCCTTTTTGGGGGGTCCTTACAATAAGGATCCCACTATTCCCCTATTTTCGGAAACTCCCATTTTATTCGCTGCTTATAGGGTTTAAAGGTCTGGGGATGGGGGGGGTTCGATAGAAGGCCTCCTTTAGAAAGGGTATCCTCTAAGGGTTATATAGCTGTTTAGGTCTTGAGGATCCCAGAACTCTCCTGATCTCTTTGCTTTGAAAAGAGTTAGTCTCGGCTTGAAGGTTGTTGCCGGGACAGCTCGGCACCCTGAACCACCCAAGACCTCACTGCTTCGGATTCCCTTCTCCGCCTTGATGATACGCCAAGGTATATCTACTATACTGAGAAATTCCACATCCCTAAACCCTGGCTAACGAGATGCATGATCCTTTTCTCAAGAATGCAGGCGACCCAAGCAAGGCTGTACGGGAAATAGGGGCTTGAAGAGTAAGGACTATAGGGCTTTTCGAGTATACTCTGATGTAACTGTGGTGGGGACTAACAGGGGATACTACGGTTGATGGTATAAATCCTGCATTACCTACAATAAGGAATATACCGTAATTCCCAGAGTCTAGGGTCCTTAAGGTAATGCAGGATTTATACCATCAACAGTAGTACTAGGCCCGCATTAAGCGAACAGGCCTGGGCGCGAAGAGAAACCCCGTCAAAGCCAAAAGCCCAAGATCCCAAACCGCAGAAACACCCTCTCGCGATAAAAACTAGCAAATTATGAGAACACAATATATTCGTATATATATATATATATATATATACATATAGATTTGTGTATATGTAAACATATGGATAAAAACTGATAGAACAAGATAGCTAGAAAGATGGACAAATAGACAGACAAAGCAGATATGTAGATCGACAGCCGGGGAATCCTACAAGCTCTAAAGTGTAGAAACTCGTACAAACAAGCCGACAACGGGCAAAACACAAAACTCGAAACATAGTCAAGGGACCCTAAACCCTAAAAACTGCAAAACCTACGCCCTGAACCTGAATCCGTCTAATTAAGCTGTCAAAGAAAACAAACTCGCTACACAAACCCTACAAGCAACCCTAAATCGTCAAGTTTAAAGCCGAATGCCTGCGGTGTTGCGTGGTCTGCCAGCTTGGAGACCAGCAACTCGTGCAGTCCTATGAGAATTCAGCAGAAAGGGATCAAGATAGGGGTCGTAGCTTAGGGTTTAGGGTTTAGGGTCGTAGCTTAGAATAGGGTGTTGTTTTTTACAATACGCACTTTGGAATCTGTCATATAAGGTAATTATTCGCGAATGCGACCCCCGCCCTACATGTTCAGAGTTGTCGGACCTCATGGATTTAGAGTTTATATGGTGTAGGGGTTCAAGACTAGTCCTTTTGAAGGGTGCCGCAAAGAGGATCCATGTTTGAACCCGCCTAGCCGCCCCCTAAAAAAAAGGACAGGCATAAGAAGCGCCTTACAAACTCCCTCGTCCGAAGAGCACCTCACCTTACCCTAAGGGCCCATGTAGTCATATAGCATACACGTTGGCCTTAATGTAGTCCCTGTATAGGTACTTTGGTGCCCATGTATCTCTCTATGGGTACATGGACCCTTAGGGTTAGAGAATTATAAGCATGGACTGGGCTTTGAAGTAACCAGGAAGACAGCAATAGACTTTTATTGCAAAATTGGCTTCCTTTAAGTAACAGGTCCCAAAAAGTATCAAAGTATGGTACACCAAGGCCCTGTGCATGTGTGCATGTGCGTACATACGATTCAGATACACATGAAACTACACACATCTACCTACATGCATGAGCCTCACCAACCCTTTTATCCAGAGCCCTAGCATAGAAGTGCATATAGTCCCGAAAGTCGATTGAGCCCTAAAGCCTATTCGGGCTCCCGGAACTCTTTGGCAGATCTGGAATCCCGACAACTTACCTATGGTCTCCATTGTGGTTCCTTTTTTGGTTTAACCAGTTTTATATTAAGGATCCTAAAAAGTAACCCCAAAAAGGAACTACAATGGAGACTATAGGTAGGGTTTAGGGTATGGAGATACTGGGTCGGGGTTTAGGGTCTAGGGTTAGAAAAGGAACACACCGGTTTGCACGGGCTCCATTCACAATGTCAGGAAGCCCTAACCACACAAAAGTCAAAAAGGATCCCAAACAATGACCCAGATTAGGCGTTGAGCGTCTTGGGGTGGCGGGACCATTCAGTCGATCTTTTCCTTTGGATCTGATGCAGAGCCGAATCGAACTCCTTTTCGGAGTGCCACTGAAACGGCCCATGGCGCTCACTTCTTGATTGGGCTTCGGACTCATCGGAGGCAAGCTACACCACTCCGACACTGCAGTTGACAACAGACGTTTTCAAACACGGGCATTAGGGTTTTGGACTTTGGGTTAACATAATATAGGGGCCTTAATAATTAGAATAGGGTTTTGGGGCGCATTCTACTGTAACTGTAATAAGGAACCCCCCAAACAGTATAGGCAATTATTTAGGCCCCTATAGTACATTTCAAGCACCTGGCTTGCAGTACTCTTGCAGGTAGCATGCTGGAAGGGCCTGGCATGCTGGGCAACAGCATCCCCCTAACACCCTGTGATTTCATAACCCTGCAAAAACGCGTGTAGGGCCCCGAAAACTAGGTATTAAGTCGCCAACATATGTAGGACGGATGGGGGGCTAAGTCTAGAGTTATTTACAGCTCAAACACCCCAAAGACTAAGTAGATGGAGGGTCTAAGTCTAAGGGATTTTACAGACTCTGCACCCCAACCTAGAAGTATCTTCAGATCTCTTCAGCCCAAGGATGTTTTCCCCAGTACTACCTTAACAGGGTACCCCTTTCCTATCTTCATTCATGACAATGAGCCAAGATGTAAAGAGAGCATTAGGCTACTTCTGGCAGGGGGATAGCTAGGAGAGATGACGTCCATGTGGTTTGGCTGGGAGGTATAGACATTCCCGACGGAAGAGGTGCGGCGTTCTCTCAGCTAGCGTGAACTCTTAAAACCTGGGCGGATGGAAGAGCAGCCTATGTTTCCACCGAAAATGATCTCGGGTCAAGCTTTAGATATTCGGCTTCAGCGATCCACAAAATAAACCCTAAACCCTAAACGATGCTGGGGGGCGTCAGAATTCCGACCGTTTAGCTGCTCTTCTGGGCCACCATTCAGGACACTGAACGCATGTGAGCGGAAGCTAGCGAAAGCAGCCAGTGTTTAATTCAAAAAAGAGTTCGAGCATTCGTCGGAACAGCATCGTCCTGTACACACATCTTCAACTCTTTGCGCCAGGTTGGCACAGAGAGACTTTCTGAACCTAGGCGACCCGGAAGATAGTCCCTGTCACATCGGATAGGATCCACCCCAGAAGGTTCCTTTACCATGAGACCCGACCATCGCATCCCCGTCCTACGATTCTTGCGCTACCTGTGGGCCACCTAATTCTCCGAAACATCGGCTTCCCACGAGGGGCCGTGTTAGGATTCCCGGTTCAAGATGTCCAGCTCCTCCGTGCACACAGCATTGTGATTCGTCGTGACGACCTTAGGGAAGCATTTAGGGTTTACGGTTCCTAGGTCTAGGGTGTACAGGGCTTAGGCCGTCTATCCTACACAGTGTTACACACATCAAGGCTCATATCATATCCTTGCCTTGACTTGAGAAATAGTGTAGGCACCGGACTAAGAACAAAAAGCCTGACTTCGCAGAAATGCGGCGGCCCTTGCAGAAGGGGGTTATGTTGGTCCTAAAAGTGTCATCGCTATCGAGCTTTTTGGAGGTTAGGTTTCTAGGGTCAGAAATTCTAGAGTCAGAAGCCCGATCCCCGGGAATAAACGGCGGCACAGGCGCCTTCCTGGAAATTCGGCATCCTGGTACTACCGGGGCCCAAATAATTACCAATACTGTTTTGGGGGGCTCCTTATCGTAATCATAGCATATAATGTACCCCAAAACCATATTCTAAATGTCAAGGCCCCTATAGTATTGCTTTCACGTTGGCAACAACTCACTCAAGGCTGCAAACTCTAGAAGAGCAAACCTTACGAAATCGTAAAACCGACAAAGCCATGGGACTTCAGGCAAACCGTAGGTAATACCTTGCACACAGTAACAGTGTGACAGTTTTAATAGGGCTACTATTACGTGCTACTATTCGTGCCTTATATACTTTTATTATGAGTATCACTCAACTGTTACTGTGTGGGGGAAAAGTAAGCCATGGATTAATCACACATTCGCCCTGAGGGAATCCAATATTACAGGCCTCGAGAACAGGGTGTGCACTAAAGGGTCGACATCGAGACCCGCAGACGGCTCCCCAGAGCCCCATCATACCCTATACCCATAGGCTCCATAGTAGTTCCTCTGTGGGATTACCTTGTAGGGTCGTAAATATGAGCCCCAAAAAAGAACTACTATGGAGCCTCTAGGTAGCTTTGCTTGAAAATCCTGAAAACACCTCACACACAGGCTTGACGCTAAGCATCCAAGCACTCCTGATTTCGGGACCAGGCACCAATAACCATTCAAGGACCAACTGGATCGCTAGGGTTGCAGCACATGGTCCCAAGACCCGAACAACCTAAAGACCTGTCTACTCAAGCGAAAAGCGGAACCAGACTTTCGAGTTCTTTAAGGCCTATATCCTAGTCAGGGCTGTAGAATGATGGGTTTGTAGGGTTTCGGCAAGGTCCGAAGCACAACTGACCAAGTCTGTAGTTAGACCCCAACCAATTGCACGGCGAGCGATTCTGGGACCCTGACCGCTAAACCCCGAACGCTGGGTTCAGGGTTCAATTGAACCTTGACACCCTGAACTTTCAACCCACATTCTATTCCCCAAAGTGTTGCTAGGAGGAAGCCTTAACAGAGATCGCATGGCACTTAAAAGCGAGCTCTTGGTGGGTATGATGACAGGTAGCTGCGGTGGTCTTGGTGAAGCCTGGACCTGAAATGCCTAAACCCAGAAGCCCTCCTGCCGCCCTTGTGAACACAGCATCACCGGCCACAAGCCCTCCCTTCACCCCGAGTAACCTAGGGTCTACTTTTTTTCAGGACTACTAAGGAAATCATATTCGGGAACCCCAACAAAGCACCTATAGTCTCCATTGTAGTTCCCATTTTTGGTTAACCAGTTTTATGGTTAGGACCCTATACTAGAGATTTTGGTTTACCAAAAAAAGGAACTACAATGGAGACTATAGGTAGTTTTCTTTGGGCCCACGTCTATGCTAAGCCGAGCCACTCGGGAGTACATGACCAACTGCTTCGTCGCCTCATCTACGACGGCCACCCTGCACTCTTTCCTCAGGCGCTGGAAAGTTGTTTAGTTAGGGGTTAAGGTTTAGGGTTTAGGGGTTGGGGGTTTAGGGTTTGTTTTCTCCTTGTCTCTTGCTTGGGTGTCTAGACGTACTTGTCCAAAAACTTGGGTGTTTTGGCCGGATGGAGTTTAGGGTTTTATAGTCGACCGGGGTGTTTGGCGTTTGAGAGTCTTGGCATGTCATGGCCCTACCTATAATCTTGTTGGCTACGCCAATCTTATAATTAGTTGGGATCCGAAAAGGAAACCAACAAAAAGGAACTACAATGGAGACTATAGGTAGAGTCGTGGCTCTCGGGCTGGTCCTGGGACCAGGGAAGAGTACAGTTTTCCAAATGAAAAGTCCATGAGACCTCGTGAAACCCTGACTCTAAATCCCAAACCCGCAATCCTAAAGCTCCTAAATCTGAAACCCTGAGAAAGATGCTATGAAGCCAGCGGAGTCTCCACTTGGCGACGCCTTCCGACAGGCCTTGAGGTGGAGAGGTAAGATGGGCTCTCGGGGTGTGGATGCAAAAGACAGCAGTATGAGAAGCTAGGCTGTTCAGTAACCCACTGGGAAAAGTAGGCCTCCTATTTTATAATAGGAACCCAGAAACCTAAAGTTAAAAAACTGTACCACTGAACAGCCTCGGAAGAACGGTACTTGAGACCCGAGCCTGAATAATCCTTCTTCAGCTGTTCGATCTCGTGCTCGTGGAAGAATCGGACCACCTCGTCATCCTTCTCCACCTTCCAGGGGTTATATAGGGGCCTTACTAATGAGAATAAGGTTTGGGGAGATATTGTGCTATCACTATAATACCTTCTAGGGGTGGGGGATCAGGGTTTGAGGGGTGGGTTTAGGGTTTAGGATTTCTCAAAGGGCAAACTAAAAGCCACTACAACAGCTCTATGATGTAGGAGCCCTACTAATTAGAATAGGGGTTGGGGAAATTAGTTTATTAAGGAACCCCAAAACCCTGTTCCACAGGCCCCTACATTAGGGTTTCGGGGCTTCGGGTTTTGGGCTAAGGCTGCGGGATTGCAGCTATCTCCTTCAAGGATCTTGCAAAAGTATAGGGGCCTAAATAAGTAAGTACCTACAATATTTTGGGGGGTTCCTTACTTTAACTAGAGTATCATATACCCCAAAACCGTATTCTTATCATTAAAGCTTCTACATTACACGAGTTCCTGTCCGCCTTCGGATCCTCCTGCACGCGATCACTCCAGCTGTCCAGGCTCCTGCCCCTCGGGGAAGCTGGGGGGTTTCGCCCATAGGCGAAACCAGGGTTTCTGGCTTCAAAACCTCTTTCTGAGCGTGAACATCATTTAGGATTTAGGGTTTAGGGCTCGTACATGGCTTTGTGTTGTAGTTCCGTGCCCCTGATGAGTTGTATCACTGCATTACAGTTCCCGGCACCAATCCCTACGACCCCCAAAGAGACCGGAAGGAGCACAAAGAGCTCGAATTAGATCAGCCTTCATGTTCTTTCCCTCTTCAATAACCAGGCCCAAGCAAGTTCAAACTTGTTATGACTTTTAAGATAGACCCAATACAAAAAGTTACAGAAAGGTCTATCCTGGGGCCTGCGTTTGTGCATAAGGAGTTTCTGAAGTTACGTAGGCCTTTGGATCGGGCTCGTCATGCTTACTTGCTGCTCTTAACCTTCTGTTCACGCATCTTTTGTTGAATTGATTGATGTCTGCATCGCCATGTCCAGGACTTTTGTCCTGGTGTGTTGGTTTGCTGAATTTGCTTTAGTTTCCCTTTACTGTGTTCATACACACGAGGGCTCTTTATCAACACAGGCGCTGCTTATAAACAAACGTTTCGCTCGAGGTCGGGGCTAACATCCAAGACCTGCCGCCCCCCCCAGCCCCTCACTTTCACCTCAACGTACAACCGCCGACCCATCCACCAGCCGCCCGAAACGCGTCTCAAAAGTCAAAAGTTAAAAGTTCTCCCATGGGCTATTTAATGGAAGTATTAGGACTAGAGTTGGGGTATGTGGTGCTTGGGGGTGCTACACTCAGAACAAGAAGGAGGTATCCTCACCAATTGTTTGCCCAGACCTCTAATACCAAATGCTATAGACCGGAATGCACTACGCACTAAACAATCTTAAATCTGCCCCCCCAGTCGAAACATAACCCTGCACTCCAATGGTTAGGCCAAAGATCAAAAGCCAACACCCCAGGTTCTGGTGTTCGTCTTCGCTGTGCGTCTCAGCAATCCACTTGCCAAACTCTTTCCTTGCTCGCACGCATGTTCGGGACTTGAGAGATCAGGCTTCGTGGTTGAAGCCTTGGGGTATAGGGTTTAGGGGTGTTTTGGGTTTAGGGTTTAGGGTTTTGGGCTGGGCTTTTGAGGTTTGGGATTTGGTGGTTTGGGGCTTGAGATTTGGAGTTTAGGGTCTAGGATGTTGGGCTTATCCACTATTTTCCTCCATGCCCTTTATTTTGGACACGGGATTAGAAAATACAAAAGCACAAAACCTAAATACATATTCCCTAAATCCCACAAACAATCACTACGGCCCCAAAATCCTAAACCCCTAAACCGTACATCCTAAACCCAGTAGGCACCAACACCCCATGACCCGACGGCGACAAGAAAAAGGGTTCCTATCAGGGCTCCTTAAGCACCGAAGAATCCTAACCCTAAACCCCAAATCAATGAAGCCTGTTATAAGTACTGAACCCTAAACCCAAAGCCCCTAAACCCTAAGCCCTAAACCCCTATATCCTAAACCCAAAGCCCCTAAATCCTTAAACCTTTGAACCCAAAGCCCCTAAGAATCCTGCACCCTAAATCCCTAAACCCTAAATCCCGAAGCCCCTAACACTCATAAACCCTAAATCCCTGAACCCTCAATCTGCAAGCCCCTAAGGGCTCGATGATGAACAACGACCAATGATGGGAGGCCAAAAGGGAGTTTAAGATTCTTGGGGTAGGGATTCCTTAATATGAACCCTCTTATGGGAACCCCAATCCCTACTAAACCCCCTTAGGCTAAAACCCCTTTTTGGCCTCCTACTGCTGATGGACAAAATCCTGCACGACCCTACGGACTCTAAACTATGGGAATTATGGTATCTTCCTTATAAAGGGTAATGCAGGATTTTGTCCATCAGCAGTATGAACCAAGGCACAGCTGCTCGGCGATGAAGGGATGCTTCGGTGTCGCGGCCAGGAAGGACTGGTAGAAAGGATTTCTTAGAGACTCCAATATCCCTCAATTAAGGAATATTCCTTTAATCACATAAAGGATCCTATTATAATTAAGGTATATTCCTTAATTAAGGGATATTGGAGTCTCTGGGATTTCTTAGAGGCTGAGCACCCTACGCCAAAAAAGGTTAACCTTTGGACTTATAGTAGGATCATATAAGTCCCAAGAGGTTAAAGGCTGCCTACTCAGCGACTAAGATTTTTAAAAACCGATGAGGGTTTGAGGGTCTGTAAAAACCCTCATCTGCTGGGTTTTATTGAAAACCACTGATTTCCCCAAAAAGCCGAAAACCCGAAGGGGTTTAGGCTCTAGGGCCCTATAAACCCTAAATCCCAAAGCCCCAAAACCGGAAACCCCAGGGCTGACGGCTCAGCGTTTAGGGTCTATACTTAAAGGCCCAGGGGACTTAGTAAGTAGGTTATAAGTAGGGCGATAAGTACCTTTAATGGAGTTATACCCCAATTATAACCTTACTTATAACCTACTTACTAAGTCCCCTGGGCCTCCAAGTAGACCCTAAACCCTAAACCCTATAGATCCCTTTTAAGGAGCCCTATAGATAGATCCCCTTAAGGAGCCCTTTAAGAGCCCTAAACTAAGTCCCCTGGGCCTCCAAGTAGACCCTAAACCCTAAACCCCATAGATCCCTTTAAGGAGCCCTATAGATCCCTTTAAGGAGCCCTATAGATCCCAAAAAGGAGCCCTTTAAAGAGCCCTAAACTAAGTCCCCTGGGCCTCCAAGGTTCAGGTTTTGGCATCTGTGGTTTGGGGCTTCGCAAGCTCCAAAATGAATCCACGGGGCCCGGGGGGGCGCGTCGGGTTCGAATTTGGCTTGGAGTTTAGGCTTTGGGGCTAAGGGTTTAGGGTTCAGGGCGTAGGCTTAAGGGTTTTGTAGCATTTCGGCCCCCTCACAACAACACCCTATGAATACCATTAATTGAGCTTCCACGTTACATGACACGGCCTGGTATAAGACCCCCTTTAATGGCTCCCCTCATAAGGCAGAAAATGTGTTCAAGCCTGATAGAGACCCTATATTATAGACCCTCCCTAAACCCTACCTATAGTCT
Source organism: Symbiodinium sp. CCMP2592 (assembly GCA_905221615.1). Lineage (NCBI taxonomy): Eukaryota > Dinophyceae > Suessiales > Symbiodiniaceae > Symbiodinium > Symbiodinium sp. CCMP2592. Next base: position 829,919 of record CAJNDT010001557.1, read on the forward strand.
CCGTTGTAGTTCCCTTTTGGGGTTACCTTTTACGATCCTTAATATGAGGTTGGTTAAACCAAAAAACGGAACTACAATGGAGACTATAGGTAAGCCCCCACATTGCCTGGAAGACGTCTCCCTTGAAGATCGATCTTGCAGTCGCGAAAGTGGTCTCCGGCTCCAACACCTTCCTCACAGAGGTTACCTTTTCGGGGCACAAGGGGGTGCTCCTTAAGGGGGGGGTCCTATGAGGGCCCGTCGATTTAGGGCGTTTAAGGCTAAGGGCTTATGTGGCCGTTGAAAGTTTGCTGGTGCTTGGAATGAGTGTATGTCCCTGACGGTTTCACAGTCCTTTGCAGAAGGAGCTAGAAGGTCTGGTGCTCTGTTGGGGCCTTGGAAACTATAATGGGTCTTCGGGTGTGTCTGTACTGTAACTATGAGAGGAACCCGAGAAACAAGACTGATTCGTGCTTATCCAGGCTCCCACATCACTATTCTAAAGCCTTGTAGAGCCCGTATAGAACGCTTATAGAATTGCCTGGACTTCAAGTGACTCTATTCTAGTTCCGGCTTCTATTTTGGGGGCCTTTGGCGTGGCTGCTAGACTAGGGTTATGAGGGTTTCGTTTTGGGGCTCTCGGTTTGGGGTTTAGGGTGTACACACATGGTATATACTGCTGGGGCGCGGAGTCCAAAAGAAAGTAATACCAGTCATGTAGGGCTGTGGTTGAGGAATACCTGTAGTCTCCATTGTAGTTCCTTGTCGGGGTTTCCGTTTAGGATCCTTAATATATAATTGGATAAGCCCAAAAAAGGAACTACAATGGAGACTATAGGTATCAATCAACAGCTTAGGGTTGCAAGGCAGTGGAAAATTATGCAGGCATTTATTTTAAGACGAAAGGTTCCAAGTCTATTAATTATACAACACGACTGCCGAGGCACAGGAAGGATGTCGGTGTCGAAGTAATAGCCTCCGTACGTGTACAGCTGCGCCAGACGACACAAGTCGGACTTAAAACGACCATTTTGGAATCGTTCGAAGCCGTCCGCTAACCTTGGTTGTTCTTTAGGCAGCCGCAAACGTGTCCGTCAATGGATACATCTGGAAAGTCAAAGCTGCAAATCAAGACTATGCCAAAGTGTCGCCCGGTAACTTATCGCCATCGAAGTCGTCCAGTTTCCGGAGCTCGTCTGTGCAGTCTTTGTCGTCGTAGAAGTACAGCTTGTCTACGTCACCATCGAAGGTGTTCACTGTGTGCCTGCAATTCTTCTTCAACACCTCGCAGGGAGTCGCAAGGAACTTCTCAGAAATTACGGCTTAGACGGTTTAGGATTTAGGGTTTGGGGTTTAGGACTCAGAGTTACAGGGTCATAGGGTGTTACAGGGTTATAGGGTTTCGGGCTTGCGGCTACAAGTGAAGACGCTGTCAAACCCTTTCAAGTCAAAGCACTTGTGAAACCCTCTACACACGCTTTTACATAGTCTGCAAGCCGCTTTAACTCCCGAAAATTGAAAATTGAATCAAGAACGCCCTAAACCCTAAACCCGAAACTCTGAACCCAAAGCACTCTTCGTCAAACAACCGTAACACAAGAGCCTGGAGCAAGTCTTTGTCGTCTTCCGACTCATCTTCGAAGTCATAGCTGTCGTCGTAAATATGCAAGTTGATCCTAGGTTCGATCCTAGGGCTTTTCGTGCTTCTATGCAGGTGTGAAGGGTTTAGGGTTTAGGGCGCTTGATCCTGGGGTTTTGAGGGTTACCACAAAGCATACTATGAGGCGCTCCTATACAGCAGCTTGTTATTCTCGGGTTCCCAGAGACTCCAATATCCCCTAATTAAGGAACATACCTTAAACTATAATCGGATCCCTAATCTGATTTAAGGAATATTCCTTAATTAAGGGGTGTTGACCCTAGGCTCACGAGTCGGGCGACTCGGGAGTCTCCGAAAATAGGGGATCCTCATGTGGTACCCTAAATAGTAGGATCCTTATTATAAAGATCCCCCAAAAAGGTACCCCTAAAATTCGGAAACTCCCACTTAGTAAGCAGCTAACAAGTAGACCTCTCTAATCTAAGTACCCTGAAGGGGATCCTAACATCTGCTTATGATACATATAATTAGCTAGCTAAAGCAACTGCGCAAGGTGACCCTAGCGGGCTTTTGTAGTTGAACTCCTAAACCGTACACCCCAAGATCCGCTCCACAGGATCTTAGACTTGAAATGCTACGGTAAGCCCCGACCATGGCAGCCATAGGGTTTAGGGTTTAGGGTTTAGGATTTAGGGTGCAATCCTAAGACCTTGCAGCCCTAAGCCCTAAGCCCCTTCGAGTCCTGTAACTGAAAACCTAAACCCTGAAACCCTAAACCCTCAAAACCCCGACACTCAAAGTATGGGAGCCATAGGATCTTGTAGCTGAACTCAAAGGGTCCTATGTACCTCTATAGTAGAATGTAGGGTCTCTATATTTGGAATTACTTTTATGGTCCAGGCAAGTACCCCCCACAACAGTACATAGGACCCTTTGGGGAAAGAAGCCCTAAACGCAAACAAGTACGGGGGAGCCCAGGGTCTTGTAGTTGAAATGAACGATTGCAGGAATTTTCGGGCTGTTCCCAGCCGATCTCCGAGTCGTGAGCAGTGCCAGATCCTCCACTTCCGGTGCCTCTTTAGGGTTTGGCGTTTAAGGTTCTTTTGGGGTTCGGGTGTAGGGTTTAGGGTTTAGGCGTTCTTAGAGGGTTCCTTTGAGAGATCCATAAGGGGATTCTACGGGGTTCTACGGCTTAGTATAGGGTATATTGGCTTTTCGTGTCGGGTTCAGGCTTCTCGGCCCAGGGTTTCCAGTTATGATAGGGTTTACCTTACCTGTGAATACATACCTTTTCGGGTTCCTTGTTCTGATCTCCTTTTATAAGTCCTTAAAAGGGTAGGTTATTCCGGGTTAAGGTAGGGTTTTCGGTTGCGGACGCAACTTGGCAACTACTTCGATGCGACTATGTGTATGTATACATGTATGCACCGATACACATGCATGTGCCTGTACATAGGTGCACATACAGTACATGCGTATGACCCATAGTGATACTGATAACAACAGATGGCAACAGTGATTGCAAAAGCAATAGCCACAGCAATAGCCCTGCCAACACTAGTGGCGATAGAACCAGCACCCGTAATTGTTGGTAATGACAACTGTGGTGGTAATGCTGGTACTGGTACTGGGAAAGAATAGGAGAAATCGTAAACTCGTAAACCAACAAATACATGCATACGTCCATGTACATACACATTTGTATACATATGTATATATATATATATATATGTACTCATGTAATTCAATACTTAAGTACTTATCTAAACAAACAAATAAGTATTCAAGTATGCAGTTTGAATCCTGCAACCCGGACACTCCAAAACCAAAAGCCCTCCTGCTCAAAACACAACACAGAACACGGCCCTAAACCCCAAAGACTCACCACTACAAGCCTACACGCCAACCGCTAAATCCGACTGTCTGAACCCCAAACTGAGAAGCATTTGAATCAAAACCTTGTCTAGGATACCCAGTAACCTAAGAACAAAAATGCCTCTCTTTTTGGTATTGGGTAACTTTATAAGGAACCTAGGACTACAAAAAGGGAAGAAGGGTACTACTGGGCATCCTAGTTGTTGTTCCCTTTAAAAGAGCCCTTAAACTACTATTTGCTTAAGAACACCCAAAAAACAAAAAATATATTCCTTATAGGGATAATATAGGGATTAGCATTCTTTATTTTTTGGGGGGTTCTTAAGCAGATAGTAGTAAAGGAACCCTTAAAGGAGCCCTGAAAGAACCCCTTATCGGACGCTTAGTCTGCCGGGCCTCCTGGGAAAATGCAGCGGGACACTGGGAAGCCAGTCCAGCAACGAGGGCCCAAGGGAAGTGACGCCACATGAAGGGGATCGCACTCGGCTGCCTCCGATTGGATTTGGTAACTTTCGTAGCTCGTTTGGTTTCTGTCTAGTCTGTAGAGACGTCCTACTACCTACTATGAGTGCACTAAAGGCCAAGCCCTTAAACCAGGAAGATTCGAAAATGAACAGATATTCGGCTGCACTCAAAGCTCCGGTTTACTCCTTCTTTGGACAGCCCCTACGGGGTTTCGGGTCCGGCACTAGGCTTTCTAGAGTCTAGAGTTCAGGGTTTAGCGTCTAGAGCTTAGGATATAGAGTTTAGCCTTCAACAGCGTATAGAAACTGAACCCGAAGCCTTACCCTAAGGGTCCATGTACGCATATAGTATATACTTTGGCCTTAATGTGGTCCCTATATAGGTACTTTGGGGCCCATGTATATCCTATTTGGGTACATGGACCCTTAGGGTTACCTGTCATGCCTGGAACCTGGAAGTCCCTACGCCCGGCTCCTTGAAACCTCGAGCCTCACCCCCAGACTCTGCCCCCCCCCCCCCCCCCCCAAACAGTCACAAAAAAAAAAGATTTAGGGTTTAGGGGTTTAGGGTTTAGGGTTTCGCTGTGAGTCTCCATATTGCTAAAACCCAAGCAAAACCCACCAGCAAGGCTTGATTGAAAATTTACACTCGAACCAAGCCTAACCAAAACTACCCTTCTGCTGAGGGTTTAGGGCAACCCTGAACCTTAAAACCCTAAACCCCCAATCGTCATAACCTAACTTTTGGAGGCGCTTACGTGTATTGTAAACCCCAATAAAAACTGACAATGTAATCCTACAGTTACAGAGAAATAACAGCAGGTGTTGTTACGTAGGTTAAAGTTTGCAAATCCCAGCCATCGACGGTTCTTCAACATTAAGGCCCGTTTCAACCCTAAACACTACACATTTTCAGGCCCTTGAACCCTAAACCCGAAACCCTACACCCTATTCTGCATATGAAGGCTCCTAAACCCTAAACTTTATTCCACATATTAAAGCCCTTGAACCCTAAACCCGAAACCCCACACCATATTCTGTATATTAAGGCCCCTAAACCCTCAACCTTATTCTGTATATGAAGGCTCCCAAACCCTAAACTCTGTTCCACATATTAAGACCCTTGAATCCTGAACCCTATTCTACACATTTAGGCCACTAAACCCTATAGACCTTAAACTCTGTTCTAAATTTTCAGGCCCTTGAACCGTAAACCCGAAATCCTACTCCACACATGAAGGTATTAGAGCCCCTAGACCCTAAACCCTATTTTACATGTTGAGGCCTTAAAAACCTAATCAAACCGACCCTGCTCCACACAATAAGAAAATACATTAATATTCTCCTTGGCTTATGTGTAAAAATAAAAACAAACTAAGGAGACTATAGTGAAGGCCCAGTGGCTTGGCGGCCCGATGCGAGGCTTCTGCTACGGAGGCGTTTGATCCTGCGTCTCCCGGGTCCTGTCTTTAATAGGGGCCTTCATGTGCGTGGAATAGGTTTCTTTTTTATAGGAAGGTGACTCTTACGCCTGCCCGAGTCGAGCTCTTCCAAACTAAAACACAGGAATAGGGTTTAGGGTTTGGGGGGTTATAGGCCCAGGGTTTCTCAATCAAGTTCCAACATTAGGGGCCTTCATGTGTGTAGAATAGGGTTTAGGGTCTGAGGTTTTAGGAGCCTTCATATGTAGATTAAGGGGTTTAGGGTCGATGGGCCTTCATATACAGAATAGGGTGTAGGGTTGAGGAGCCTTCATATGTAGAATAGAGGGTTTAGGGTTTAGGGGCCTTCTTAATTTGTGGCATAGGGGGTTTAGAGTTAAGGGCTTAGGACCTTCATGTGCGGAATGGGGTTTCGGGTTTACGGTTCAAGGGCAGCAATATGTAGAATAGAGTTTAAGGTTTAGGGTTCAGGGTTCAGGGTTTAAAGCTCATAAGAGCCTTAAAAAGTAGAATAGTGTTATACTAGTCTCTTGGAAGTTCGGTTAAGGTCTCTATGATTGTGCTTCGGGTTGGGAGCTTGAAACAAGTTCTTCAACAAGGGCCCGTTAACCGTTAAAGGGTTACTACAAAGGTTGCATTGAGGGGTTCCAATCCTAACCTAAACTCGAGAAGCTGAAAATCTGGGTCGAACAGGGTCTTGAAAGTCGTGGAATCGAGGGCTTTATGTGGGGGGCGGGGGGGGGGGGGGCGGGGGCTTGGTAGTTGTGGTAATATTTCGAATTGGGATGGGGAACAAAACGGTAGAATCCTACTTGGCTGCCAGGTTAGATTTAGGGCTTCACACCCGAAGCTCTGAGCCCTAAAACCTAAACCCTACACCTCAAACCCACATCCGAAAACCCGAATACTGAAGCCTCAAACCGTGAGCCGCGAGCCCTACGACTTCAGTCAGCACCGTCTCTGGAGGTCTGAAGCATGCTTTGGGTGAAGGGTTCAGGGCTTGTCGTTTTGGGGTTTGTAGGAGGCTCCGGTTATAGCGGGTGGGGATTTAACGTTTGAAGGCTCAGGCTTTGGGGCGTCAAGAGTCGATTCCAAGTGTCAGAGTTTCAAAGATTTTTCTTCCACTTGCTGATCATTCACCCTAAGCCTCGGGAAGCAACACTTCTTGAATTGACCGACATGGTAGCTGGAAGCAGGCCCATGCGTAGCTGGAGCTGGTCAGAGAGCGACTGTTTAGTGAGCTGCAACCCTATCCTAACAGTATAGGGCTTCGGGAAAGGGTTTGAAATCGGATCATGAAAGCTGTCCGTCCAGTATTGCCACAGTCATCAGGCTGCGGGGTACCTTTGTCTCCTATGATTGCTTGGTTTTGTCAAGGAGACCCCGAAGAAATGGGGCACCCTGAAGGGAACCCAAGCCAAAGGCTCGAACGCCGAGAGCTTGTCCGGCATCGTGGCTCAACACCGGCCCCATTTTCATCGCAGCTCCCACAGGGATCGGACACCCCCACTTGACCCGACACCCTAAACCCACAGGGGCTTTCCACCAAAACTGGCTCCAAACAGGGTCGGTGGCTTTGCCAGTCCCTGTCGAACCGCCTCGGAACTCTTTTCGAGGCTCTAAAGCTTGTCTATACTCGCGGGCTCAGAGGACTCGCAGAGGCCGTGTGAAGCCAAGTTATACTACCCATGGTCGCCATGTCCTATAGGATCCTACATCTAAAATGGGTTTAGGGTTTAGGGTTAAACCCAAAAGGCAAATTAACGGCTCTGCAGCAACAGTGGAGTGCAGAAAAATCGTGTCTGTCTGGCTTTGGGCAACAAGGTGCCTGGCAAGCAGCATTGGGGATGACAACTCGGGTTGTAAGCGCTACTGCGCAGATGCTTATGTACCTGTCGCCTCATTGCTGAGTCCCCTTGTCCTGTAAGTGCTCATGGAATGGGCGTTTCAGAAAGTACGGGTTGGGTACAGCCCCCACTCAGTAATTACTGGTTGAATACTATTCATAATATAGATATATTCGGACCTTAATAATAGCCCTATTATAGACTCTTCCTGTATAGGGGCAGTACCTAGAGTACGGGTTTAAAGGAACCGCGGGGTCCCTCTGCTGGAACCCCTCGGATACAGAATCCAGAGACTCCATGAATCATACTAGGGATCCTACCAAGTATAATCTAAGGTATATTCCTAACTTACTGATACTTACTAGAATTTAAGGTATATTTTCCATAATCATTGCTATTATAAATAATGTAAGGTATACGCCTGATATTAAGGGATCTTAGAGTCTCTGGGAAGCCCGGACACCGGGTTTTATCATCGTCGCGTGCTCGCAGCCCCCGCGGAGTCTCGGGGGGACTGCCACGACCTAGCGACTCCCAAGCTCCGCCATCAAGGAACGTACTATAAGGGCCGTAACCCCAAGGGTCTGAAGGACCCAATAATTAGGTACTCGGTTTTGGGATAATAGTTACGTAGATTAGGATTTTGGAGAGTATATGATTATTGGGTACTTAGACCCTTGGGGTAATGATTAGAGTTCCTTTTTGAAGGGGTCTAGAAGGGCTAGTACAGGGGATACTCTAATGGTACTCTAACAGGAACGTACGAAAGGGGCCTTATACTATAAGGGCCTTAAAAGTAGGGTTCCTTTGTAAAGGGGTCTATAAGGGCAAGTATAAGGGATACTAGAACTGTAGGGGCCAATTAAGGTCAGAGTAGGGTTCCATTTTAAAGGGCTCTATAAGGGCCTTATACTATAGGGGCCTTATACTTTGGGGGCCAATTAAGATTGGAGTAGGGTTCCTTTTTAACAGGGGTCTATCAGGGCTAGTATAAGGGATACTAGAAGGCTACTCTCATACAGGGGCCTTAATAACCAGAATAAGGTTTTGGGGCCCATGAAGTCATAACTGTAAGAACGAACCCCCCAAAAATAGTATAGGCAATTCAAGCCCCTATATGAGTAACAGACTTCTTCCTCAGTTCGCTGATGCGTATTGAGTCTCTGGGAATCTATGACTCCTCGTCGCTGTGAGGCTGCTCCAGAAAATTCACGATCAGCTTTTTCTCCTCGGTGCACGCCTGATCATTCATGGTCGAGATGACCTGGCCACGTTTTACTTAGGGTTCAGGGCTTGGCATTTGGCGACACAGACGACAACCACAGGGCCTGGCGTAGATTATGAGAAAGACGTTGCAGGAGACTTCATGAAAGAAAGGGCCCAGTGGTAAATTTGTACACGGCAGGCTACACAGGAATTGGTACCCCTCAGTCCGAAACCTTTGTAAACCCTTCGCCCTATAATTAATCCGACACCCTCAACCCCCACATCTAGTCCGCTGTGAAACCCTTCAAAATCCCTTAAAGGATGCCTTACAGGAAGCCTCTTAAAAAATCGGAATCCCTAACAGCAATCAACTTTTAGCCGCCCCCCCCTCAGGACTGACGAAACGATCGCCAAACCCCGCTATTGTGGTGGCTGGAAAATAACATTCCGGGACTTGTGGTTTGGAGCTTAGGGTTTAGGGAAGACCCCACAGCATTCCAGCATGTACAACACCGGTAATGATGTGGAATGAAGGCTGATGAGGCTGCAGGATGAAGTTATACGACTTGAAGAGGATCACTTGCACCCGCCCTGTGAATACCAAGAACGGGATATCGCATGCTTTGGTGAGGTGAAGGTACTGCGGAGTGATTATGTCCCTAAACCCTAAACCCACAGTCTTCAGACCCCTGAATCGGTCCATCCGGCGTTCCAGCCCCTGGCAGCAGAGGCACTCTGGGATACATCACCACCTCGTCCGTGTCCTGATCTACCACCGCAATGTTGCAGTCGTGCCTTGGTATTGAACTGACACACTCGGCCGCTCTGAAAGAATCACGGGTACAATCACGGTCGCTGTAGCTTCAAGCACTTTACCGCAAACTTCACGCCGGTTTGAGCACTTCTATTCCCACACATGGCTACACATGAGCTCTCACGCTCCTTGCAAAACATTCAAGGTCGGGATGAGCCCCAAGACATGCAGAACCCCATAACCGGTTGCGAGGCCTAAGGTTTCTATACCCTACCCTTCAACCTCATATAGTATACCTGAATGGACTTCTGCCTCCCAAAAAACCCTAAGGAAACCCCGGAAGTGATCCTGAACTCAGCTATATATTGCAAGCAAGGATCCACTTCGAATGGCCAGGCATCAGACCTGTCAGCAGGGTTTACGGGCTGAGCTCCGAACCCTTCAAGCTCTTTGTAAACCTCGATGAGACCCTATTTAGCTGGGGACTCTAACCAACTCCACACAACAGTCGCACAATTCCATGTGTATATATATATATATATACATATATATAGAGAGAGAGAGAGGGTTTAAGAGTTTAGGCCCCTTTTGGTTGTTGCTGTTGCGCCGCTGAATTCGTCTGGGATGGGTGGTGTCGGAGGATCTTGAACCCCAAGCCCTCAGACCTAACCACTCGATGCTGCCTCAAAAGAAAACTACAAAACAAACCACAAAAGACCTACTGTCTAGCATGAAGACCCAGTGTGCACCTGAAGCCACCGCGCGACTCTCTGATCATGCTATGTGTTGTTCCTTATTCCTGGATGTGGCTGTTCGGATAAGTACTTTCCTAGCCGCTTTCAGCGAGATCATTTCGCTTAGTTGTCCGGCGACCTATGTCGACCCATGTTCTTGTGCACGACTTTACTGAGCGCATAAAGATAGCCTCTGAAAAAGCCAAGCTCTGCATGCGCCACATGCTTCAGCACGAAGGATTCGTTCCAAAAGTCATATAGAAGAAGGCACCCCCCCCAACTCTTCCACGAGCCCGAAGCCTAATGCAGCAAATTCGGCTTCATAAGCTTGAAACCCTGCACCCTAAACCCCTAAACCCAGGCCCAAAAACATAAATTCGGAATCATTGGAAAGCGCCCTCGGCCTGAGACGGCTTCCTTCCCTTTCTTCCAGAGCTTAATGCTGTTCTCCTCTTCACTGAATTAAGGAACATCTTCTTGTGGGCTCTGTGAAGTCCTTCACGGATTCTACCGGGCTTCTATAGATTGCGAATATACAGAATTATGCTGGGGTTGAGCTTTAAAGTGCCTGTTTTGTGTTGCTGCACTACTGTATGCATGTATGTACTGGTACATACATACATATATATATATATATATATACATATACATGCATGCATGCATGCCCAAACAAGCTCGTCGTTCGTGTGGTCGACGGTTCAGCCGTAAATTCCAAAACACCCGCCACCTCTCACAAAGACACGCAGCCCGGAGCATCAACACAAACTCCGAACACGAGCCTGAACCCCCCAAACCGCTTTGCCAAAAAGTAACAAAACCTTAGCTTAGTCCAGCGTAACAGCCCATAAAAAAGAACTCATTGCAACATCAAGCTATGTCAAAACCCCCAACAAAGATGTCAATCATAAACCCCCAAACCATGTCGTTCTAAAAACATCTTAAACCAACCGACCCCTCCAAAAGACGTGAACAAAAGTCAACCCATGAACCCTTTCCCAAAAGAAACGTCAAATACTATGATGGTGTCCTTGCAGCACCCCTGCAGTACCATTTTTTGGAACTCTTCAAGGATTGAAAACCATAAACCCCCATCCCCTCTTAACTAAGAAACAAACAAAACAAATAAGTATCATGCTGACCCCTTCACCCGGCATTGAGCCCGAAGCACAGAGCCCTACCAACAGAACCCTACCATAGGACCCTCCTAGGACTCCTAGGACCCAAACAGGTCAAACCTTCGTTCCCCGTATTCTAGCCTTAGACCCTATGCCTCACCCACAAGTCCACGAAAGCAAAAACAAAAACACAACACACACACACACAAAAAAAAAAAAAAAAAAAAAAAACAGCACCAAAACCCTGTCTTCAAGTCCTGGAAGAGCCGGATCTTCTGTTTGCCCGCGACCACGTGGCTCGCCTTTTTGAACTCGCTTCCCATCTCCTGGAGGCTTCCCCACCTGCTTAAAGAAGAGGAGTCCTTTAATGATTACCCTAAGGCTCCTAAGAAGGTTAGGGGCTTTGTGGGCGAGGGTTTGGGCTTTGGGGGCTACGGTTTAGGATCTCACTACGAGGGTCCAGGAGCATTAGGGTAGAGTAGGGTTCCTTTAATCAAAGGACCTATTTTTAAGGGTTGCTATCCGGGATACTACAAGCGCTCTATGATATGGGGCCCTTAAAGAGTAGAATAGGGCTTGGGGGCCCACTCTACGATATTTATAGTAAGGAACCCCCAAACTAGTATAAGTATAGGTAATTAATAAAGGCCCCTATAGTAAATTAGTAAACCAAAACAAGGTTTGCTTATAAATTTATAAAATTGAACTGCACCCCCTCCAGAGTTGCTACTGGGCTCTTGAGGGCTTCAAAATGGTAGTGCAAGCTAGGTTACCGGGTAACCCCTTACGAGTGTGTGCACCAGCTTTGGTAGATTGCAAGTACAAATACGAAGATCCGAAGCGTGAAAACAAGGTTTAGGGGTTTAGGGTCTTAAATGCGCGCCTACGAGCTTTACTAGGCTTCTGGCGCTTCCACCTGCCTCAGTTTTTGCCGTGTAAGGCTTGAAGGCTCTGGGACGGTTTTTTCGAAGGCGTGTGAAACCCTTCCACTCGTGTTCTGTATGGACTTTCGAACTAAGGGCTTTGTACTTTACAGGCCGCATGATAGTCCCGCACGATACACGTATACTGCGAAACCCCTTTGGCACCCTGCAAGAACCTCAAAAGTCACCCCTTAAAGGAAGTTTGCTAGGAGCCTTTATAGATCCCGGAGGAGCCCCTGGAGGCAGTAGGTTTGTTATCGAAGGTCTTCAGTACTAGATAGTTAATACTAGTTACGCAAGCCCTGCTTGTAAGCTCCTAGGCCTTCAACCCCCGAGAGCCTAATACACAATAGATGAGGAGTAAACCTCAATTTGCAGGGTGCTTGATATTGCTTCTTAAGATACGCACTCCTCATTTTACGGGCATTCATCAAACGGGTGGCAAAAACAGGCTCTATATATACATACATACATGCATACATACATCTGCGTGTGAAATTGTAATCAGGACAACCCTCCGAATTTGTGTACCCACAACGGCCCTGAACCCACTCTCTCATAAACCGACGATGCTTCGCGGTTTAAAGGCTGCATGCTTTGCCGGGATTGCGGCTTCCTTAAACCATCCCCAAATAGGCTGTCCGAGGCTCATGAGGTGTGGTCCGATGTTGCTACCCTCTGAGTTGTGCTGCCGTTTCTGGAGCCATTCCCCGAAGATTCGCCTCAGAGGGGTAGCGCGGACGGAGGCCTACTTGGCCTACCCGCATAGAAAACCCCTACTATACAGCACCCTTAAAGGAAACCCTGTAGATCCCTGAGAGGAATCCCTTACAGGTTCAGCACGGAAATTTAGGTTTGTCTGGGACGCGACTTAGGGTGGCTGCAGACTTAGGACCAATGGTTCCCATACTTGGAAGCCAGACCGAAAGAGCGACTTTACACCCAACAAGCCTCCTCAAAAAAACCCTAGGATTTGGGGTCCAGGAGTTTAGGGTTTACAGTAACTTACTTGCTTATCCGCAGCTTGCCGTGGCCATGAAGCTGGGTGGCAAGTTTTTACCGATCAGCTCGTTGTGCGGTGTTGCCGCCAAGAAGGCCTGGACCAATCAAAAGGTGTCGGTGTATATTCTGCTACATCTATGGTATTTACGGAAAAGAAACACGACTACTTATGTTGTCAGTTTTCCGTAATATTACGCAAAGCCCCTTGTAAGAAGCCTGTTCTAGAAACCTTTGTAAAGACACCCTTACGCAACCGTTTATAAAGAAACACTTGTACAGACCTTTGTAGAAACATTTAGAATTACACGAAACTTTATTGAAACACGTGTACAACCCTTTCGAGAAACCATTATGCAAACTTTCAAGAGTGACGTTCTGCAAAAGGCGACGATGCACCTGGAAAATCTCCTTTCGGCACATCGAGCGGACAGTGGCAAAGGTCGTGTCAGGGTCCAAGTAGTCCTGGATTGTGCTTAGGGCCTAGACTAACTTTTTAAGCGGGTTTTGGGGAATTTCCGAAAATAGGGGACCCAAATATAGTACCCTAAATTGTAGGATCCTTAATATAAGGACCCCACAATAAGGTACCCCAAATTTTCGGAAACTCTAAACCCCTGTAGAGACCCTGAAAGGCACCCTTATAGCAACCCTTTTCAGGAACCCTAAGGTATATACCCCTCCTTTTCGGAAACTCCCATATGGTTTTGGCTTGAGGTTTTCTGGGTTAGCAGCTCCAGGTTTCGGGATTAGCCGTTAGGGTTCAGGGAATTGGGGTTTAGGGTTTAGGGGTTTAGGGTTTAGGGTTTAGGGGTTTCGGGGATTAGGGTTTAAGGTTGAGGGTTTAGGGTCTACGGGTTAGGGTTAAGGGGTTTAGGGTTTAGGGGTTTAGGGTTTTAGGGGTTTAGGGCTTTAGGGTTCAGGGTTTAATTAGGGAATATAGGGTTCAGGGTTTAGGTTTGTTGTTTAAAACCACCCGAAACAGTGTCGTACATCTAGACCCAAGAAGGCAAAGCGGACAAAATGCTCCAACGGCCTACCTAGGGTCGCGCATGGACTTGACTGGCAAGATGTCCTTGGCTGAAGCTCTTCATAAACGCAAAACTCTAAGCCTCCTTACTACAAAGAATATACCCGGTGCCTCCAAACAGACATGATAGACCCCAAAGTTGGTGCTGGTTGTATAGATTGGAGCCTTCGGAATAGAAAACAAGCAAAAACCAAGCAGCCGCACCGAACAGAGCCGAGAGTCTGTATCAAAGTAATACCCCCCATACCTCCAGAGTTGGGCCAGGCGACAAAGATCTGATTTATACCTCAAGGACGACATGACTCTCAAGCCAGTAGAGAGAATGGAACCTTACCTGTGCCCTATGTCCCCCATGATGACTTGCTTCTAGCTCCAACGATACGAAAGGGTAAGCTCCGCTAGGAGGACTCCCCAATCTTCCTCATAGATCCGAAACCCAATACCCTAGAGGCTGAGCACCCTAGGCCAAAAAAGGTTAAGGTAGAAGCCAGAAAGTTGGAATATGATTATCCTAACACTTCTATGGTTAATAATAGGGAATCCTACCATGAAACCATATTCCAACTTTCTGGAGTTCCCTTTACGGGTTTAGGGTTTCTTGTTTTGTTGAGGGCCTTTTCTGTCGCACGAGCTCCAAAGACCATGTCTGGGCAGGCTACGGTTCGCAACACTGAAACTCAACCCTAGGCTTTAGGGTTTAGGCTTTAGGGTTTAGGGGTTAACCTTTCGAATCATAGTAGGATTATAAACGCCATAAAAGGTTAAAGGTTACCTACTGAGCCCCTAAGATACAGACTGTACACCCTAAGCCTCATTTAAACAACGAAGCCGTCCCCGGAAGATCCTATGGGGACCTTCATTCATAATTCGACTAGTATTCCTAAACGTCACCGAAGAATTTTCCTTCCAGTGGGCTAGACCGATTATACCCGCCAAACCCCATTATTCCAAATACTAAGGCATTCTAAACAGTAAGCACTTCTAGTATTCTGACTACTAACCCTAAGGGTCCATGTACCTAAATACTATATACATTGGCCTTAAAGTAGTCCCTGCAAAGGTACATTGGGGCCAATGTATATACTATTTGGGCACATGGACCCTTAGGGTAAGGCATCGAACCGGAACCTTTGTTTTTTTCAAGGTGCTTGCCATGGCGAAGGCTGAGGAAACCTTCGGCGAGCTGGTGACCATTAAACCTTGCTTGAGGGTGCGGGTTTAGGGTTTGAGGGCCTTAGGTTTCGGGGTTTAGAGTTTAAGGGGCTGGGGTTTAAGGGTTTATTAGAGTTTAAGGGGCTTAGGTTTAAGGGTTTAGGGTTTGACGGCCTTAGGTTTCGGGGTTTAGAGTTTAAGGGGCTTGGGTTTAAGGGTTTATTTGAGTTTAAGGGGCTTAGGTTTAAGGGTTTAGAGTTTAAGGGGCTTAGGTTTAAGGGTTTAGAGTTTAAGGGGCTTAGGTTCGAGGGTTTAGGGTTTGAGGGGCTTAGGTTTAGGGGTTTAGGGTTTAAGGGGCTTAGGTTTAGGGGCTTAGGGATCTAGGGTGTTTATATAGGGCTTAGGTTTAGGGGTTTAGGGTTTAATTAAGGGGCTTAGGTTTCGGGTTTAGGGTTTACCCTTTAGGGCTTCGGCTTAGGGGCTTAAGGGGTTTTAGTGGGTCTAGGCTAGGATTCAGCGCCAAGTAGCTGATGTAATTTTTTGAGCTCTTTGACGCACTGGTCGTCATCGTAGAAGTGAACCTGTTCAACATCGCCTCCGAAGAGTGCAATCGTATGCCTTAGCTGCAGACGTCACAGGCCAAGAACAGGACACACATTACTTTGCTAAGAGGTTTCTATGATCCCCATACTTTAAATCCAAGGGTAAAAGGGGGACCCTTAATAAGGACCCCTAGGTATATAACCTTTCTATAGCTATTGTATACCCATTGTATAGCCCATGTTTGGGCAAGGGTCCCCATTAATGGTCCTTCCTTTTCCCCTTTGATTAAAACCTACCAAGTCAACTACGGGGATGCTTGACGTTCTTCAGCACAAGCTTGTGCAACGGATCCGTCTTCAGCTGTGCCTTTGAGGCGTTCAGCAGATTGAACTTGTAATTGAAGAGAACGATCGGAGGAATCTTGATGTCCTCTTCGGCTTAGGGTGTAGGGCTAAGACTAAGAGTTCATAAACCATGAAGCCGTCTAAGCTTGAGTAAGAAGCTTTAACTCCTACAGAAGCAGCTTCAACAAACACAATAAGTTTATTGACAGCCCTAATTACAAACCTTCTCAGAACTCACTTAAAGTGACCCTAAACCCTTGAGCCCCCCACGTCCTTACGATGTGGCTTGTGAGGAATTCCACGCTGAGCCAGCAGAGCCACGCCTTCAACATCCGCGCCGTCCTTCTTCAGGATTAAGGTATTGCTCTTGCAAGGAGAATAGACAGGATACTACCTATAGCTTCCATTGTAGCAAAATTTTGGGGTTACCTTATAGAATCTTAACTAAATATCTGGTTAAACCAACACAAGGAACTACAATGGAGACACAAGGTATTTCCTGTTATGGTTGAGGGTGTCTGCTAAACTCCTTTCGCTGTCTGCCTGTTACTATCCAGGATCAGGTTCCAGGGATTAGGGCCTAGGGTGTTCGGGTTTAGGGTGTAAGGTTTAGGGTGTTCGGGTTTAGGGTGTACCTTCAGCCGCGATCCCTAGGACGAGTTGATTAGAGAGCACCTCCAACAAGGACAAGTCAGGTCCAATCTGGTCCAAGCCGAATGCTTCAAGGGTACGTACCCTGTATTGCCCGTTTCAGTTTGACAAGGGAGTTAGGGCTTAACGTTTGTAAGAACCCCACAGCTTGTTTATGAAACCTTAAACCACAGTGAAGAGACCTCGGCCACCACACATTGTGTGAGAGTAGCCAATGCTAAGGTCCAGAACAGGCAAAGAAATCGGTTCGAGGCCATGGCGCCCAAAACTCTACTCGCCTTCCTACGCTCCCGGAATCGTGAATGCTTCAGGGCCTCGAAATGCCGGCAGAAGCTCAATCCATGCACTTTAGTGTATGGTTGCCTGAGACGCAGCTCGAAGTATGCCTAGATGCATCCTTGAAGCACAAGCAGTACTATATAGTATAGACAGGTAGACGGACAAGACAATAGATCACAGTTCATACTTGCACAAATGTGAGCAGGTGTGTCGTAACAGTGGCACCGAGATGTGAAATGCGTGGCACCCTCCTCATAGACATGATATATATATATATATATATGTATATATACATACACACATATATATATATATATGCAGTATAACCTACAGGCATATATGCATCATACATACATGCGTCATGCGTACATGCATGCGGCAGACAGGCAGGCAGGCAGGCAGGCAGGCAGGCAGGCAGACTCAATTACATTCACCGTTCAGCCTGCTTCGCTGATGTTGGTGGTCCTGCTGTCTCCATCAGCATTCCTGGACTCGGTTGTACCTGCCAGCTGTTAGCAAAGCGAAACCAGGAGGTAAGGACGCGTGAACGGAGTCAGATCCGTATGGTGCAGTAGTTTCCGCATAGTAAGGGGACGTAGTCCGCAGTTGGTAGAAATCCCGATGTGTTGTAGAGTTAAGTCCACAATATGTGTGTATATATACATATATATATATACATACACATACACACACTCACCACTATTGTTTTGGGAGTCCTGTTATTATATGCATTCTTCGAAATCACTTACCAAGAGGAATCCTCCCTCATATGATCGATAAGAGCAGCACCAGCCGCAGCAGCACTTGGAGAGCGAAGTTGCTGGCCTCAGGGTTTAGGCTTCAGAAGTCTGGGGCTTAGGATTTAGGGCCTAGGAAGTTGGCGTGTAGGGTTTCGGGTGGAGGTTGAATGTGGCTTGAGGTAAGGGTTTCAATGAATTTGCGCGGGTCTAGAAGAAGGATGTGCAGCGGTCTTATATAAGGGTTTTAGAACCAATGAACATATCTAGTCGGTTTTTTGTCAGGAAAAGCTGGCATATCCAAAAGGTCCTTGAAGAAGCAGCATCTCACTGTGCGAAAAAATGATGATGCTCTTTGGCCGGGCATGTGTGGCAGTCAGTTTTCGGTGTTATGCAGGCTGAACCGGCTGTAAGCCCTGCTTCTCGGGATGCGGAATCCCATAGATCCCGGGTTCGTAAGAGTGCTTGTGTGCCTTGATGTACAAGTTGCATAAGTATAGGGCGATATGGGAGTCGTTTTTTGGGGTGTTAGTTGAAATCTGTAAATGTGAAGTGGTCTCGTTGCTAAAGCCCTTCTCTGCAGAGTCCCTATAGGATTTCATGGCTATCGAGTTAAGGTCATAGAGATGCAGTTCCAAAAGGTCTTTATAGGTTCGAAACGGCCTTATGGCTTTCATATGGCTTTGCATATATGGCTTTGCATATGTGGTTTCTTAGACCTGGCGATACGTTATATCCTGAGATTGTAGATCATCTTGATCTCCTGCCCCCCATCGTAACCTCATGTTCGGAGTGTCGGGTTCGACCTGCTATATTTTAAAACAGAATCCTTAATTATGGAATGTTGGAGTCTCTGCCTTCCCTAAACCCTACCATGACCTACCTTTTTAGGGACTTGTATAAGGAAATAATCTTAAGGAGCACTGAAGAGTTAGGTTTCTTCTTAGGGTCAAGGTAAGCCCTAAACTCTAAGCCTAACCCGAAACCCGAGATTCCCACACCTAAACTTTAAGCCCTTAACCCTAAGCCCTAAACTCTAGGCCCTAAACTCTGCCGGGACCCCTTAAAAGGAACCCTCTAGATCCCTTGAAGGAACCCGATAGATTAAAGGAACCCTATAGATCCCTTAAAGGAACCCCTTAAAGGAACCTTAAAGGAACCCTATAGATCCCTTAAAGGAACCCCTTAAAGGAACTCCTTAAAGTCTCGAAGTTCCGAGAAGAGCTAGGATTCCCAGCAGCTGGCCAGCGACGCATCGCTGCGAGGCGACAGAGCCAAAGCCAGCAGTCTTCCTTTTCGCTTTAGGGTTCCTTTGAGGGATCCTTCAGGGCTGCTTTAGGGTATTGGGTTTAGGATCTTCCTTTTCGCTTTAGGTTTCCTTTAAGGGTTGCTTTAAGGGTTCCTTTAAGGTATCCTTTGAGGGATCTACAAGGGTTCCTTTAAGGGATCCACAAGGGATCTTTGTGGTTTAGGGCTTTCGGGTTTTGGCTTTAGGATCTTCCTGATCCCTGAAAGGAACCTTAGTTCTTCCTTAATCAAGGAATACCATGAATTTCCTTAGAGGATCTGACAGGGATCTATACAGTTTAGGGTTTAGGATATCTTCCTCGGGAACTCTGCCGCCGGGAGGGAGGGTTTGGGGGTGGAGGATTTGGGGTTCAGGGGTTAAGGATCTAGGGATTAGCGTCTAGGGGTTTAGGGTTTACAGTTTAGGGTTTCGGGTACTCTTTCTTGAAGTTGACTGTGACTGACAGGCTTCAGGGTTGGGGTCAGGTATAAAGGGAAGGTTCTGAACAGCTACGTAGGACTCGCCAACAGGGTAGCTTGCATGAAGGTGCTATCGAAACTTATTTTCAGGATTATAACTAAATCGTTACGCCGCCCGTAAAACGGACCAGAAAGTCATGCAAGAATGGAATCAAAAGCAGATCTAGGCCAGGGCTTGGAGTCACAAGGGGTTATCGCGTAAGGTTTGGGGTGGGCTCGCCTCTGCCAAGACCCGCTGCAAAGCTGCCAGATCCGGATCCAGAGGCCTTAGAGTGTAGCTTAGAAACTTAGGGTTTTGGGATTTGGGGTTATTTGGGGATTTACGGTTTAGGGGTTTAGGGTTTAGCTGTTTGGGGTCAGGGATTTGGGGTTTAGTGTAAAACCAAAGCCCCTGCCGCAAGGACGACAGCACAAATCCGAGGCATTCTGGTTCGCGAGAAAAGGCTTCCCCTGTGGGGGGTCTTCACTTCGTAGGTTGGGGGCTCTTCGGGGGGCGGTTGTAAGCTTCTGCAGGGTCTAGGCCAGGGTCCCGGCGCTTTTGAGTTTCGTCTCGTCGTTTTACATTGGTAGCGGAGCCCGGGCCGCTTTCCGGGTCTTTCCTGTAGTGTGTCGTTGTTTCCTTGTCTCGTTGCGTTGTCGGTGAGGGCTTCCTTCAGGGCTTCTTTGTCTCTTTGGGGGTTCGTAGCGCCTACGCGCCAATGGCGTTCTCGGGTGCTGGAGCAAGTAGTCCTACTTCCTACTACAGCAACGCTCCTGCTACGGATCAGAGTGATCAGACTGCTCGGGCTCAGGATCAAGGTGACGGAAGGGTTTGGGATGATTCTTCTTGGAACCGGGGTGATCAATGGGCTTGGCAGGGATGGTATAGACCATACGGCTACCGCTATCACTGGTCTTGGGGTTCAAAGGCCGAGTGGAGTACAGACGGTGGAGATTTCTCCAGCGGATCACCCGGCGAGGGTGATGATGATCAGGGCTCAGGTGGGCGCCAAGATGAGCATCCATCGCACGAGCTCCGCAGTTCCGAGGGCGAGAACACAAGTTACAATCGGAGGGCTTCTTGGAATTCTTCCGGGAAGTGGGCTGGAGACTCATCGACAGGGATCTCTAATTCACATGATGATGGGAACCTGGGGTCCGAGGTCACAGCTACGAAGGGTTCTTTCAGCGAGAGGATGGCAGTTCCGGGATTCGATGCTCAGAGTTCTGCGGAGGAGCTTGGCATGAGCGCTAGGTCTTATCTTCGCCAGGTGGACGCATGGTGCAAGGTAACGAGGACACCCAAACATCAGCAAGCCCTTCTACTCTATCAGAACCTCTCGGGAAGGGCATGGGTTGAATCAGAGGAATTGAGCGTCGAGGATCTCTCGGGCAACAATGGTGTATCAATCTTTCGAGCTTGGATTCAAGAAAGGTATCAGGAAGTCGAAGTGTCAAAGATTGCGGAAAGCCTTATTGCATTCTTTAAGAGGCTTCGTCGCCAATCTGGGCAAACCATCAGGGAATTCAACTCGGCTTTCGATAGGAGTCACTCCCGACTCCTAGAAATCGACTGCCGCCTCCCGGAGGTGGCAAAGGCATGGGCTTATCTCAACGCGCTTAGCCTGAGCAGTTCAGAGGAATTGGCTTTGCTGGCTTCGGTAGGGAATGAGTACAATGTGACAAAGTTGCAGCGCGCAGCAGTGTTGCATGAGAAGTCCCTACGCCCTCCTTGGCAACCCCGGAAAGGACCTTATCAGGACATTGGCGGTAAAGGGCAGAAGGGGGTCAAGGCTTCCTATATGACTGGGGTCGATGAGGTTGATGAGGATGAAGAGGTTTACCAGGGGGCAGATGACGAGGTGCTTGCAGAGGAAGAAGCCGTTGCGATGCACGAGGCGTATGTAGCTCAAGAGACCGCAAAAGCCAGATATCGTGAGGTCTCCAAGGCACGGGGTGTGGATCCTAGTGTGCTGCGAAAGGGTGTCAGTGAGAATCCGGGGAAATCCAACATCGAGGAGCGCCTCGCACAGGCAAAAGCACGATCGTTCTGCGCCGGGTGCGGCAGGCGAGGACGCTGGCACAAGGACAGCACGTGTCCTCTCAACAAACCGGAGAGCCAGCAGCTCGGCAACAAAGGGAATGTCCCTAAGTCCGGCGGGGATCAACAGGCCCATGTGACATCCTCCAGCGGCGATGGGAGCGGATCGGTTGTTCAGGTTGCTTACGAGGTCGGGTACCCGAGTGGCAACAAACTGTATGCAATCACGGACACCGCTTGCAGTAAGTCGGTTATGGGTCAAGGATGGCTTGAATCCTACTTGAAACTGGCGAGGAACGCGGGCCTGGAAACCCAGTTTGTGAACGCCTCGGACGATTTCAGGTTTGGTGCTTCGAAACTCTTCCGAGCTACCTACACAGCAACCATCTTGATCGAGGTTGGCGGTAAACCGTTTGCGGTCAGGGCTTCGGTGGTCGAGGGTGAGGTTCCGCTCCTTCTCAGTCGGAAGGTCCTGAGTGTTTTGGGCATGGTGTACGATGTCGATGAGAACACGGCACGGTTCAAGCACCTGGGAGTCGACAACATCATGCTTTCGACCACTGACAATGGCCAGCCCGCCTTGATCGTGAATCCGAGGGTAGGTCATAATCCCAAGTTGCCGTCACCCCAAGAGTGGGCTGATGATGAGGTGAAGCTACTCCCTCTCGCCAGGAAGCAATACATGGTGCATACATCTCTCATGACCTCGTCTCGCGATCTTGAGGTCGAACATCAACATGTTAGCGGAGGTGTAGATAGCAAACTTCCCTCGCGAGGACCGCTGGCGAGTGTGACTCCAAGACTATTTTACCCCAAGAAGATCAACCCGACTATCCGGAATCTCTTGAGTGCCACAGCTCTTAATCATGAACTGTTTGCAGCTTGGTGGAGTCGAACCCCTATTACCAAGGACTTCTGGATACACCAAGTGCCTTTGTGAGAATCCATGTAGTCCCTAGAAAAGGACTGTTCGACCCGAGCCAATGGAGCACTGATCAGAACCACATCAAGGAGATGCTTCTTGACGCCATCGGGGAGATGAGGTGCACCTCGGCAATTTCATGTGGGAGTTCGCATGCGTTACATCAAGTGCATGACGCATGGAGAGGGGAAACGAGTTCACAACATCCAGTTCTATGGGTCGGCAGGACTGTTTTCTCCCGAGCCTCCTGTAGCACTCCTTTTGAACACTCCCTCTCGAATCCTGCGGTTGCTCCTCCCGAAGATGGCCTCCTCATCCGAGACAACGGGGAATGTGTGGCACATGACGAAGGCGCAGCTCATCTCGAAGGCGATGGGCATGGGGATCACGATCCACCAATCTTGGAGTGTGGGCGAAGTTCGCCAGCTTATCCAGGAGAAGAAGAAGGCCATGGGCGAGATCTCAGAGATCCCGAAAGGGTTGGCATCCATGAACAAAGCCCAGCTCCTAGAGCAGTGCCGGTTGTTGGAAATCGAGGTGCCCGAGAAGGCGACGAATGGCCACTTTACCCTCCTCATCCGGGACTGTTGCACCAGGAACAAAGGGGACGCGGTAGTGAGTTTCGGGCGGCACCGCGGCAAGTTGTTCCGGGAAGTACCCCAGAGTTATCTCCGTTGGGCTATGGCAGAGGTAAAGGAGCGGGGTCCAGAAGGGTCCAGTCCGGACCTTGTGAGCTTGAGCAAGTACGCGGCGCAAATCCTCCAGGAGATCCCCGAGGTGAACAACAAAGATCCGGAAACGAACTCCATGGTGCCAGTGCCGCAGGACTTGGAGTCGGTGGTGAGCTGGGGATCCGAGGGGTGGAGCGAGTTGACTCCCGAGGCCCGGAAGCTCAACGGCCAGGCGAACTCAAGGCAGGTGCCGATGGCTGCGCCGAAGAGCGCTATGCGGTCTCCATCGGTGAAGCGGACTACGGATCATCAGGGCGAGCCCGGGAAGGCGATGATGAATCAAGATGTGCCTCCGGAGGTGAAAAAGGAGATCGACGAGCTGATGGCAAAGGTGGCATCGCTAAAGGATCGCTACAATCTCTAAGTGGGGACGCTCATGGGGGCGATAGCTCTGAGGATGAAGACCTTCAGAGCGAACCGGATTTCGAGGTTGAGACCCAGGAGATCCATGTCCTCCCCGGGGTACGTGATGTGGAGATTGCGTCAGGGGAAGTCTTCTATGAATGCCGAAACGGCGACTTCAGTACAGATGCTGGGGTCACCAAAGTCTCTAGCGAACATCGTGCGCGAGACCTTCTTCGCAGAAAAGACTTCAGCTTCGAAGCATGTGAAGGGCTCCTCATTGACGTGTGCGAACACTGTCAGGCCAGTAGAAAGCGCAAGATCATGGATGGGATGTGCAGTGTGGCCTTCGGGGCCTATTCCCATGGGAACCACTATGGGGTGATCCGGCGCACGTATCAGCATTGGTACGTGACGAAGTGTGTGAATGCCTTCATGCGTTTCCATGGTGCCAAGGGTCAGTGGAGTAGTGTGCAGTTGTGTTTCAATTGTCATGTCGGTCCTCACAAAGATGTTCACAACCTCGGGGACAATTGGACTATTTCCTTTGGGGACTTTGAGGGCGGACGTCTTTGGCTAGAACACAACGACCCAACCAAGGTTCCAGACGCCATTGAGTCCCGCGAGGCGATCCTTGCCGACGGCTCCAAGGCGATCGGATGCTTGGTTGATACAAGACATAACATGTACAAGTTCTGTCCCAAGCGAAAACATGCCGTAGAACAATGGACAGGGAATCGTTGCAGTATCATCGCCTATGTCACTCGTGGGATTGGTGAGCTTAGCAGGCCCGAACGTGATGTTCTTAGGAGCTCCGGTTTCCCTTTGGGCAGGAGTGAAGGTGCATGTGCTTGGGAGAAAGAGCATGAGACGAGGCCGAAGAAGAGCATTAGGAAGAACCTTTGGAAGGGAGCTCGAAGGGCAAGTTCGCTCCTCACTCTCAGTCTCGCAGCGGCATCGTCGTTCATCTCAGAAAATATACCCTTCGGAAAACCACCACATCAGGCATGCCTCTTCGAGATCGGCGGCAATGAGTTGACGCTGGACATGATCGAGGCGGGTTTTCAGGCCATCGAACCTCTCAGCTGGGGCGACTATGTTGATACTAACCATGCTCTGAAAGTGACTGACATGATCAACAATCTTAAGCCCAATGTCGTATGGTTTCAAGGTTGTGATGAGAGCAACAATTTCATTGAGCAGATCGTGGCCACTGCCGGACAGCAGCTAGAACATGGAGGTTCTGTTGTATATCATGCCGACAAGAACGATCATGTCTGGGAGAATAGGACCATGAAATGCTTCATGAATGAGAACACTCATCTTCTAGAAGACCAAG
This sequence comes from Symbiodinium sp. CCMP2592, assembly GCA_905221615.1. Lineage (NCBI taxonomy): Eukaryota > Dinophyceae > Suessiales > Symbiodiniaceae > Symbiodinium > Symbiodinium sp. CCMP2592. The sequence continues at coordinate 854,714 of CAJNDT010001557.1, forward strand.
GTGAAGCGTGGCTTCTTCGTGTAGGGGGAGTATTTCATGATACCGGAGATTCCGGCGGAGAATGCGGCGATCCTGAACATGAGGCGCATGTTGTATCCCACGATGATAAGAAAGATCGACACGAACCCTTAGGTGCATCAGCTATTCACTTCAACAAGAATGTGCCGAAGCATGTCCAGGCTGCGTTGACCAGGCTACATCAGAACCTAGGGCACCCAAAGATCACTGACCTAGTTCGTCATTTGAGGTTCGCCGGTGCTGACGATGAGGTGATCAAGGCCTGCAAAGGGATGCGATGCGAAGTTTGCGATCGAAACCAGAGGACCGGGAGCGCTAGACCGGGGGTGCTACCTTCACTTCTAGACATGAACCAAGTGGTCAGTGTCGATGTCTTTTCGGTCTTCGACTCGGATCGTGTGCGGCATGAGTTTCTTTCAATCATTGACCACGCCACTACATTTCACTTGGTGTGCGAGCTTGAGGGTCACTCTGGCGAGGATTTCTGTAGGCAGTTCACCCAACTCTGGGGAAACGTTTTCGGGGCTCCTGGGACAATCTCAGCGGACTTAGAGAGCGGGCTCCAGCTTGGAGTTTCCAAGTATGCGGAGTTCCACGGGTGCCGGGTGGGATCCTCAGCCGGACAAGCACACTGGCAACAAGGGGTAATCGAGAGACCCGGTTACTGGTACCAGGAGATACTCCAGAGGGTCATTGATGAGAAGTCCATCACGAGTGACGACATGTACATGGCGGTCCAGGCGGTGAACAGCGCTACTTAGGCGGCCGCTGTGCTTATAGCATATATAACATGAACTTATAAATGTGCTATCAGGGATTATAACATACCTGAGGTTATGTTATACATGAGGTATTTGAGTATATTCCCGTTATAAGTCATGCAAAAGTTATATATTGGATGTAACCATTTGGGTGCGTTATAACTGCACTTATGGGGTCCTCGTAGATCGCGATTATAAGTACCACGTGGCAGTTATAACTGGGCTGCGAGGCACCCCCCAAATACCGATGTAGACGGACCGAAAACCCGCCGTGCATCCATTTTTGCTGCCCCCGGAGAACCGACGTAGATCACCCGAAAACCGCCCGTTGCTTTTCCCGAAATCAGAAAGCAACACTCCGCGGATCCAATTTTTGCTTCCGAATCAGAAAACAACCCTGCATGTTTCCGCCGAAATCAACCGACCACGCATGTTTTGGAACATGCAGGCAACACCACGACGTACACGATTCTTCAACGATATAGGAAGCCCCCGCCCCGAAAACCGCACTTTTTTTCAAGTTCATTTTTTGGCCATCGCCGGGAACTCGCTTTTCATCTCCGGAAATCATGTTTACATCCAAGCCAATATACCATTTGTTTTCCGCCTCAATATCATTCTTATCATTTATCCGGTTCATGTTTTGTGCTGTCGCATGCCCGCAGGGCCGTCGCTCCGGACGAACCGCGACATATGTGGCTCCACTGCGAGGCTCGCCCGCAGAAGAAGCAGCCATTTTGGCTGCAAGAAGGGCAGCAAACAAACACTGCAGCACGCACACTCTCAGCCACACAGAGGCAGCACACTCTCAGCCACACAGCAACCAAACACCCACACTCTCAGCCACACAGAGGCAGCACACTCTCAGCCACACAGCAAGCAAACACCCAAGACTTTCAGGCACGCAGCCACGCAGACAGCCACGCACAGTCAGCAAGCGAAGCACAGTTTTCCGAGGCTTCGCCCGTTTTTGACTTCGAGGCTTTGCCCGAAGGAGTGCAGAGGCGTGGCCCGCCTTCCATGGCTCGGCCGGACCGTCCAGGAGTCCTGGGCCACATAGGTCCCTTCCCTGTGGAGGCAGGGACGCTGACCTTCCGAGACCGGGAGGAGATCCGCCAGGAGACTGGGTGCACGGTGGGAGTGCGCGGGCGGAGTCAGTGGGGCTCGAGTGCCTCACGGTCTGCGGACCGCCTTCAAGGCTGATGGCGGCGAAGGAGATGGCGGAGCAGAGGATCGCCAGCTCCGTGGGAGACGCGCGGGCGCCGAAGCCAAAGGGCCCTGCGCATGGTCCCCCTTTTGGACCACTCTCAAAGGCGGCCAACAAGGGCAAAGGCAAGGGCCCAGCCAAAGGCGCCTTTGAAGGGCCGCCGGCGCCTAAAACGCCGCCGGCAGCGCCAAGGCCGCAGCCAATGGCTGCCCCGGCACCCATGCCGGGGCAGAGTAACGGGGAACTTGCGATGCAGCTCCACATCGCACTCACCAGGATCTCGACGCTGGAGACAAAGTGCGCTTCATGAGAGCCGCTTGCGCAAGGTCGAGGCCGACCTGTACTGGCAGGAGCGAAGGCCGCCACGCACACGCAGCCGCTCGCCTCCCGCAGCTGCCAGCAACAGCGGCCAGCCAGCGCCAGCACGCTCACGCTCCCAGAGTGCTGGCAGTGGCAGCTCCAGCAGCCAGCAGGAGTCACCGGCCTCCAAGGACCGTTGTTTTACCCTTATAAGACCCCTATATATATATATATATATATACACATTCTATAAACCCATACATATATATATATATATATTTGAGAAGGCTCGCCTCTCAAAGTAAAGATATAAATATGTATATAAATTCATATGTAAATTTGAAGGCTCGCCTCTCAAAGTGTGTATTGTGCACGCAGGACGATGCCGGGGCAAGCAAGATCGCCCAGAAGGAGGACCGGCAGCCGAAGGCGGAGGAGGAAAGCTCGTCTTCTTCGCCAGCCCAGGAGCCGGAGCCTGTGCCGGCTGCAGAAGCAGCAGCTGCAGAAGCACCAGCTGCAGAAGCGGCAGCTGCAGAAGCAGCAGCTACAGAAGCGCCAGCTGCAGAAACGCCAGCTGCAGAAGCGCCAGCTGCAGAAGCGCCGGAGCCTCCGGTGCCCAAGACTGAGCCCAAAGAGGAGGCGGCTGAGGCATCGCCCGGCCCTGACTTTCAGGCCTCCGCAGAGGAGGAGCTGGTGGCGCCTGTTCGGGAGACGGCAAGCCCGACCTCGGAAGCAGAGGGCGAGCAGGAAGAGGTGGCGGTGCTGGACACCTTGAACCTGACTTCCAAAGCATCGGCTCCGCCGCCGCATCCTGAAAAGGGCTTTCCGTATCCCTTCACGCAGTGACAGCTCCTTGAAGTTTAGCCCTAAAGCCTTAAAAGAAACAGCTACAAGCTCTAAAAGGCCGTGAAGGGTTTCGGGAATTGACGAGGCTTGCCCGTCCTTGCACGACTCGAAGTCTTTTGCAGAAGAGAAAAGGCAAGCCAGATCCTCGAAAGGTTTGAAAGATGCAGGCCTGCACATTTCCTGGACCACTTCTGTTTGCTCGAATAAAACCCACGATTCGAAACTTGAGAGTTTGTTCGCCATCTCAAGCTTCTCCAGCGACCAGTATACAGGTATAGCTAAACAGACTGACTCCTCAAGCAGCTGAAGCAGGTTGGCCCCTCCGTAAACCCTATAAACCCTAAACCATAAACTCTAAACCCTAGACCCTAAACCCTATGCTTGAAAAGAAGATTCCAAATATATGTGATAAGTAAAAAAGAAAAAGCTGGCAAGGCTTGCCTGCCAGCAGAATCTCGAGGCATGCCCCAAGCTGTCAAGGCGTGCCTGACAAGCCATGAGGCTGCCATGACTTTGCAGCCGCTCAAGCGAGCCAGGGCTGCTTCAGCAGGGACGCTGGCCGACACTGTTTCCTTCTCGGTTTTGGCACGGAGGGAACATGATGAAGGCCAGCTGCGAACTGAGCGCCGCCGTATAACGGATGAAGTGCTGCAGTTTCTGGAGAGCCCTGCTTGCCCCTGCGGTGAGCTGCTGCAGCATCTCCAGCTCACCCTGGTCGGCGGCAAGAAGGAGGAAAAGTATGGGTTTCACTGGCACTTCGTGCAGCCCATGGCCCTCCTCTTCTTGCTGACAGAAAGGGTGCCCAGCTTCGGGGACATGTTGCAGCGGATCATGGATGAGAAAGGCCGTTTGAGGATAGGCCTTTATTCCGACGAGACCAAGCCTGGCAACCCGCTTCGACCGGACCATGGGAGGGCCCAGGTGTGTTTTTACTTCACCTGTCTGGATTTGCCCGACTGGGTGAGGTGCCAGACAGGTGCCTGGTTCCACTTCAGCGCCTTTCCGTGCAAGCTGCTCTCCGATGTCCCTGGAGGCCTTAGCCATCTTTTCTGTAAGACAATGGATGTATTCTTTGGTGAGCACTTTCGGTGGAACTTCAAGACTGGGTTTCCGTTGAAGTGCAGCAAAGGTACCTTCCTGGCCCAGGGATCTTTCGAGTGTTTTGTCGGGGACGAGAAGGCCATCCGGGAAACCTTCAGCTTGCGTGGAGCAACGGGCACAAAGCCCTGCTGCCACTGCATGAACGTGCTGGGTCACATGGACAAGCACAGTGTGACGGTACCGGGCCTTGTGCACTATAGCTGCGACGACCCCGGCAAGTTCGTGTTACACAGCAGCCAGACCTTTCGAACAATGTGTCAGAAGCTGGAAATTGCGCCCAAGAAGGATCAAAAGAAGCTGGGCCAGCTTTTCGGCCTCACCATGCATCCAAATGCCGTGCTGTTTTGTGCGCCGTGGAAGGACAGCGTGGACTGCGTTCAGCATGTGTATTGGGACTGGATGCACATTCTTTGTGCCAGCAGTGGCATGGGCCAATACGAGGTCGTGTCTTTGGACATGCTTGATGAGTATGCCCAACAATGGCGGCTTCCGCAAAGGACCAGCAACCTTTGCAAGGGTTTTTTTGCGGAGAGGCTGAACAAGGAGCCGGACAGCTGCTTGAAATGCTTCGCAGGCGAGCCCCTGACGGCTGTTCTTATTCTGGATGCTCTACGGCAGGATGTCTTGAGGCATGTTCCCGAGACTGCGGAGCACTGCAGATGCCTGGCACTGCTGGCCAAGATTTTCCGTATTCTTGGCAGCGGAGACAGGGTGGTGCAGCAGTTGCAAGAGCTGCGCAGATGCATTGCAGAGCATGCCCGCCTCTTCCGCCGGCTTTATGAGAACTGCGTGAAGCCCAAGTTTCACTGGGCTTTCCATGTCCCCGGCTGCATGGAAAAGTTTGGGGTGAACATGTCATGTTTCGTGACAGAATCTCGTTTGCATTTGTGTTTGTTTATACTTATATATATATGTATATAAAAGTTGGTTTATATAAGTGTTTAGGTTGGGACCCATTATAATTATCAAATATAAGGAGCACAAGAACGCGGTCGTGAAGAGTCTGGCCACCATTGCCAATGGGAGCCATCTGCAGCAAAACCTGAACATGCGGGCCGCCTACAGCAACGTGAGCCATATACTGCAGAACCCGCTCTTCTTCAGTGAGGTCGGCTTGCGCGAGCCTGTTCGGGACCTGCCTTGGGCAGTGGCTCTGTTGCACAGCGTGCTCCCTGGAGTTCAGCAGGTGAAGGCCGCGAGATTTATGAAAACAGCCAAGGGCACGATCGCTGCGGGAGATACAATCTGGAAGCCCGGCACGGCCGAGGTCATGGTCGTGGACGAGTGCTTGCAAGCTGCGTCGTTGGATGGCGCACAATGGTTGGGCTTTCATGGTGTTATTTGCAATCAAGTGGGACCTGACCTCTTCGAGGCCTCGGAAGAGCGGGGCATACGTGCCTGGAGCTCTGAGCACGAAGCTGTGCCTGTCAAGCTGAGGCTGCGGATTCTGCAGATCTATAGGCCTGGCAGCTGAAAGCAACGCCATGGCGCAGGAGGCTTGCCCCTGCATGCGACAAACGTGGATACAGGGGGTTTTTGCCTCATGGCATGCATGCCATGCATGCAGACTGTCTGACTCCTTTGCGAAAAGAAACAGTTTCCGTGAGTTCATTATCAGGTCCTCCTGAAAGCTTTCGAGAGCATGTGTTGCAAGACAATTGATTCATGTTCCGCCTTTTTGACACGAGCCGGCTGTATAATGCCGTTTTTCGAGAGTGTTCTGCAGGACGAAGGCAGGGCCGTCATCCTCCGGCTTCCGGGCCGGAACGCAACCATGGAGAACATGACAATTCGGCATTGCTTCGCTCTTCAGCGCAATGCAGCGGTGG
>CAJNDT010001557.1:868275-870775 GCA_905221615.1 Symbiodinium sp. CCMP2592
TGCTTTCAATGCAAAGTACCTGATCGTCAGCAGCGCGCACAGTGTGTAGAGATGTTAGGGTCCCTTGCCCTGGGCCCATTGCTGTTTGTGGATGATGTGGTGACGCCTTTCGCAACTGATCGTGATGTGAGGCATGCGGTGTTCCATGGGCTTGGAACTTACTCTCGCTTTGCCAATGCCCAGTTTAACATGGGTCCCACAAAGACGGCAGTTATGAGTTGCATGGACTCCCCTGAGACAAGCCTTGAAGGTCTTGCATGTGAGTCCTACAAACTTCTCGGGGTCACTGTTGATTCCCAATTCTCCTTTGAGAAGCGAGCAAAGCAGGTGGTCCAGATCGGGAAAGCTTTGTTTGAGGAACTCTCGTTACTTATGCGGGAACTGGGTCTGCCGCCGCCGGTGCATGCAGCGGCAGTCGTTGAGAGGGTGGAGCCAGTGGTGTTGTATGCGTCCGAGCTTTTCGCTTTGACCCCTGACGTGTTGCCAAAACTGGACACACTGCAAGGCGATTGGGCAAAGGCGATTTTAGCAGGCAAGGCTGGGTCTGCCCTGCGGGGTTCCCTTGCGGTCGCTGTCTTAGGTTGGCCTTTGAGGTTGTCTTCCAAAGCTCTCTTGAGGATCTTTTCAGTCATTGCCAAAATTCAACTGCTACCGCGTGAGCATCCGGCAGCGGTCATGTTGGCTATTGCCAAATCTCTGCCTACTGGCACCTGGTGGCATGCAGTGGAGCTGTTGAGGCACCAGTTAGCAAGTGCCACTGCAACTGGAGCCCTCCCTCACATAGAAGATGCTGGTTTGTGCCCAGCTGAGATGCTGGAACAGGCCAGGTGGGACGGTGCAATCCGAAAGAACCTCCTTAAGCTGTACAAGACCAAGACTCTGTTGCCAGTCATGAAAGCTAGGGACGATGCTGATTTTATGAAGGCTGCTTCAAAGTTCCTGGTCGGTTTGGGGTCGGATTTCTTTGCGCTGGGGTGCCAAAGAAAGCTGTGTAACTGGTCTCATCTACTCCCAGTGCTGCGCAGCTCGGAGTGGAAACTTGCAAAGGTATGGGCCTTTGCGAGGTTGACGGGAACTTGGCCCCTCAGTTTGCTGTCTGAGTCAGAGCCCCTGGAAAAGCTGGAGCGCTGCCCCTTCTGTGACCAAGGCGATGTTATGATACGGCATGCTTTGTGTGAGTGCTCAGGAACTGCGGCGCTGTTTGTGCAAACAGGGCTCGCGCTCCATGGCAGTAGAAGGGTGGACGGCGACCTGCTCTTGCAGATGTTGTTCCATTCCACCGCGGACTCTCACATTGATGCAGCTAGGATCCGTTATGTGGGTCGGGCCTTGACAGCCACCATGGATGAGTATTTGCAAAAAGCACCGGTGCGTTGCAACGACCTGCTAACATCTGTCAGAGGTATCGCGCAACCCACCCTTGCCCCCTTGCCCAGCATTCTTGTTCGGGGAAGCGGGCCAAAGCGAGATGCAAGATGCAAGATGCAAGAATAATGGGCACCCTCGAACTTATGAGCCTTTCTGCCTGCAAAAAGCAAACGTGCTGCTTCCATTGCGCTGTGCCTCCTCGTACTTCAGTGATGTGTGTATGCATATAATGTCTCTTGTTCCGGGTTTCTACTGCTGCAGCTGTTTTAGCAAAACTGTGAAGGCTTGCCTCTCAGAGAGAGGCTTGGACCCGTCGACCAAGGCTTGCCTGGGGTGGGTGCCATGGCTGGCAACCAGGCTACTCCGGAGCCGGAGCAGGGCGCCGTCCTGCAGACCCATGGGAACCAAGGGCTGCAGGAGCAGACTGCAGGCAACCCTGCTGCCGACCAGAGTGCGAACGCCCAGAGTGCCCACCAGAGTGCCAACCAGAGTGCCAACCAGAGTGCCAACCAGAGTGCCAACCAGACTGCGAACGACCAGAGTGCCCAGAGTGCCAACCCTGCAGACCAGACTGCCCAGAGTGCCAACCCTGCAGACCAGCAGCTTGCATTGCAGCGAGGCCAGCCGCTTGGCAACCAGGTTGTCGTGGCAGAGCCCGACGAGCCGGCAGTCGCTTGCTGCACCTGCCGCAAGCCGATCACGGTGCAGAACTCGCTTGTCATCGCAAGGGCGACTGGCAAGCAGCCAGAGTTCCGGCGCTGCAGATCGTGCCACAACACCAAAGCTGCAATCAGCAGGCTGAAGGCCAACGCTGGCAACTTGGTGTCCGACTTCGCCCTTGCCACGACGGACAAGGACAAGTGCGAGGCGTTTTTTTCCAAGCACAACGAGCTGAGGGGGAGCCAGCTCAGGGCGGCTTTGGAGGAGACCGTGTCTGACTTCAAGAAGGCAACGACGACCCACGCGTGGAGCGGCACGGGGACGTACTTCGACAAGGAGGACTTGACGAAGAAGTACGAGCACAAGCCGCAGGTGCTGCAGAACATCTTACGCAACACCAACACGCAGCTCGTTATATATGTGTTTAAGGCTTTTCCGTTCTGTATATATATGTTCTAAAACCAGACACTGT